>JACXGI010002780.1:0-60402 GCA_016801175.1 Esox masquinongy | reverse complement strand
AACTCTTGGTCTTCCTTTCCTGGGGCGGTCCTCATGTGAGCCAGTTTCATTGTAGCGCTTGATGGTTTTTGCGACTGCACTTGGGGACACATTCAAAGTTTTCGCAATTTTCCGGACTGACTGACATTCATTTGTTAAAGTAATGATGGCCACTCGTTTCTCTTTACTTAGCTGATTGGTTCTTGCCATAATATGAATTCTAACAGTTGTCCAATAGGGCTGTCGGCTGTGTATCAACCTGACTTCTGCACAACACAACTGATGGTCCCAACCCCATTAATAAAGGAAAAAATTCCACTAATTAACCCTGACAAGGCACACCTGTGAAGTGAAAACCATTTCAGGTGACTACCTCATGAAGCTCATAGAAAGAACACCAAGGGTTTGCAGCGCTATCAAAAAAGCAAAGGGTGGCTACTTTGAGGAATCTAAAATACAAGACATGTTTTCAGTCATTTCACACTTTTTTGTTAAGTACATAATTCCATATGTGTTCATTCATAGTTTTGATGCCTTCAGTGAGAATCTACAATGTAAATAGTCATGAAAATAAAGAAAACGCATTGAATGAGAAGGTGTGTCCAAACTTTTGGCCTGTACTATATATATATATATATATATATATATATATTGTAGTACAGTACTGTGGCCATCCATTCCTTTAATGCAGGGCAGTAAATGGGTGGCTTAGAACTCCAAATGTTTATATAATACTATACAGTAATATATATATTTTACAGTAATGATGAAGTAACCATTAGAAAGTTGCTTACCTGTTCTCATTTCTGAAGATTAGAATCATGGATGCCACTGTAAACCGACTCAAGTTGGGCCGGACTCCCTGTCCAGCCTACATCAGGCCTGTCCAGCCTACGTCAGGCCTGTCCAGCCTACGTCAGGCCTGTCCAGCCTATGTCAAAGTTAACCTGTGGTTGAAGGACATGATCAATAAGTGTCGCCCTAATCTCATCAGAGACTACTGTCCTTCCATCTCTTCATCGCCCTCGCCCTCATCTTCTTCCAACCCTTCCTCCTCTAACTTGTCTTTGTCCTCATCCCCTACCCCTGCCTCTCCCTCCCACTCCCCTTGCTCTCCCTGCAATGTTCGCATCCATTGTTCTAAACAGGTGATCTGACCTTTGGCCTATTTATAGGCCTACAGTATATTAAAGCAGTGACTGGTTAGTAATCATTTCAGCTATTAATGTTGCACATATGAGGAGTGGGTGTGAGACACTGGTGAATAAAGTGTAGGATTTATATTGTGTGTCTTTGGCGAAAGCATGCAAGTTACTTCCTGATCGATTTTTTTATCTGAGGTAGAGAATTGTGTGTAGTGTTTTGCAAAAAGTGTTTTATGAAATTGATAACTGAAAGGCGGAGAATTAGCTTATAGTTTTGCACACTTGGTGTGTGGTTTTGCTCTTTGAGTGACAGGTTTCAGAAATCAAGATTTTGTGTGTAGGCAGTTTAAAAAAACTGTAATTGAAAGAATTGCACTATGTTATGTTTTGATGACTTACAGTTTTTGCTGATTGCTTACACACTTACATAAATACTTTGTATACCTTTACAATTTTCTCATATAAGCTTCTGTGAAAGATTGTTCAAGCACATCTACTCACATTTCAAAGAACACAAAAATGGAAAGTCTTAAAAAAATATATAAATTACAGCACAGTAATCAATACCAAATGTTACTGTAAAGTCCCAGAAACAAAAATAATTACAGTAAAATGACAGTGCAATGGTAAAAAAAAAAATAGTATTGTAAGGGATGGTTTATGGATGCTGCCTTCTGTTAGGGTCTGGCCACCTCATCCACGTCACAGGCAATGTCATCTCTGGCTAGACAATGGGGAAAATGTCATCCCTGGCTAGGCAACGGGGAAAATGTCATCCCTGGCTAGGGAACGGGGAAAATGTCATCCCTGGCTGGGCAACGGGGAACATACCATCCCTGGCTGGGCAACAGGGAACATGTCATCCCCGGCTAGGCAACAGGAAACATATCATCCCTGGCTAGGCAACGGTGAATATATCATCCCTGGCTAGGCAACGGGGAACATATCATCCCCGGCTAGGCAACGGGGAACATATCATCCATGGCTGGGTTTTGCCAATTTCAGGTATGTTTTCCATTTTGAATAGAAGTTTTTTCCCAATTATTGCAAGAGATTTCATTCTTGAATGAACTGCCTAATGTAAGAAACAGTGTGTAGTGTTTTGCAATGTGTGTTGCAGAATTGCAAACAAAGTGCAAAGCAGAAAATGTGTTTGTACTTTTGGTGTCTTTGTTTAAGGCATGGTTACAAAAGTTAAGGTTTTGATGCTTTTGTCTAAGCATTCAATGACATGTCAAAATGGAAAAAGGTTTAAGGGGGTATATAATTTCTATAGGCACTGTAATAATATCATTATATGTTGGTATGCTGAAGACAAATGATTGAATATACTTTTGACTGGAGGGGCAGCAGACTATCTGACCCTTACACAGCAGCCCTAAAAAACATAGTAGACATGTGAATGTACTTGGTTACTATTGTTATGGAGTTGACAATAGCTCATGCGTCATCAGAGCAGTGTGTTTTGTGCAATTTGATGGCAGTTTGACAGCATCAGCAGTATCACAAAAACCACTGCAATATTTGGACCTCAGACGAGTAGTGTATTGAATGAGCAGCACTGAAACACCAGGGAAAAGACATATATGAGTTGTTTGTAAGTTAATGAAAGACTACTACTATACTGCACTTTGTACAGTATGATTTTTCTGTTGACGGAGTTGTTTATGGTCAGTGGGCTTCCTCCATTTCTTTTTGACTCACTCCTAGGGCTATGTTGCAGTTATCCAGTCATAAAGGTTTATGTAAGTACATGGAATGTCTATCAGGTATTAAACAAAATCCCAAATTTGCTTCTCTCATTTTCCAGTTTTGCTATGCAATTTCAGGGTGCAATTTTGTGCATTGCATTTATGCTACCTTTAATGCCTGACCCTGTCCTAGAATTATTTTTTTTTATCTTCTTCTACTTATGTAATCAACTGTGGAGATGTTTTCCCTATAAATCAGCTCTAAGAAGTTACAAAAACTTGCACCTGAGTTGTTCTATCAAGATGAATAAAGTATTTTCATTTACACTTATAATTTACCCCAAAAGACACCTCTCATTTTATAATACTCTGCAACTGTAATCTGGATAGTGCCCATGGACTCCTCCCCCTGAGGGGGGTCACTGTATAAAAGAAGCATAAGCCCTGGAAACAGCATTTGCCTCAAAGAACTTAGTGGTACCAAAACATGAAGGGGTTGGGCTTGGTTGTCCTTGTACTTCTCCTGATGCTCTCAGCAGTTGATGGTAAGTGGTGGGCAGTACCTTGACTTTATTATGTAATAGTGGTCTATGTCATACCTGTACAATGGGACTATATTAGTGCATTTGTAGATCTGTATTACTGAAAAATATTTGTAATGACTGAATTGTTCATTTACAATCAATTTTATGAACTTGAATGTCGATGTTATAGCCTGACATTGGTTGAAACTGATTGAAATCTAAAAGATCACAACTAAAATAGCTCTGAAATCAATTATTACGTAGTGAACGTTTGATGTGAAGGTATTAACAGTTACGAGCAAACGAAAAACTACAGTTAAAATCTTCTTCCATGATGGTTTTACTATGATTGTAACAGCTGATGACGCAGAGATGCAATATTGGACGTGTGGTTATAGAGGACTCTGCAGACGGTTCTGTTATGCCCAAGAATATATTGTTGGACACCATGGCTGTCCTCGCAGATACAGGTACGTGAATGATTGGAAATATAAATGCAGACATGTAAATGTGATGAGATTGAATATCATGTCTTGTCTTTTAGCCAAGTTGAAGTTCCCTGTGATACGTTGTCATAGTTCCGATGTAACACGTCAACTTTTTGTTTCTTGAGCCTAAACATTCTGAGTCCTTACAGCTGAGAGCTCAGAGAGCTCACACCACAAGCCTCACTGTTTTGTGGTCATCATTTCCAGGTGCTGTGCTGTGCGTTTTTAGCATTGACTGACAGTCTAGTGGTCCCAGCAGCAGGAAGTCACAGGCTGAGGACTGGTCTGCTTCTTTGACATGGACTGAATTGAAAGTGGCACACGTGACTAGAAAAGGATGATTATGGTTTCGTCTATGGAACTAATCTTGATACTCCTTTGATGAAGCGAACTACGATCGAATTGAACGCCACTTGGAAAATCCCAACGGCAAACTTTTGCTAAATTCAAGAACAATTTACAAAGTCAGTTGATTTGATGTGGTAGCTTTCATTATGGTTCATGGAACATATCCGACCGTTTTTGAATATCTCTAAAATATAATACCTTTTGTAGTCCACATTGAATTTATTTCCACAGCTATTACAAAAGTACTGTCAAACAGTTAATATGTGCTTTGGAAAAGAGTGGTTGACAATAAATGCATACTAATACTCTCTCTTTGTTGTTTTGTTTTTTATTCAAAACCAGTCTTTTAAAAATATAATTTTGACAATAAATGTCACTCTGTCAACAGAAATAATGAAATGAGTTAATTTTAGCCAATGCTGTTAGTCAATAAAATTGTCATGTTGCTTTGAAAGGATAAAAAGATATAGTTATGATAAGGCATAGGCTAATGCATGGCTAATGCATGTACTCTGAATAATAATAAATATATAAAGACATATGAATAAATACCTTTTAAACAAGCTTTATTTTTTATTTACTTTCAGTAAATAACACATTTTTTGTAAACAAGGGGACAATGGCAGTCAAGTGACTGACCCAGACAGCTGTGTTGATGTAATAGTTCATGTAAGTTGACATCAACATGCTTCATGTTGATGTCAACTTACAATTGCTTCTATGTATGGATATATTTTTATGGCCCCTTCTATGACATGTAGTATCATCTTACTACATGTTATTACAATTTATTAAACTGCCCAAGCATTGTCCTTTAATAGGGATGTTTATATGTCAGACACTGCGAACAGTACACAGCAGACTTTTTTATTTACTGTCTTGGACCAAGTCACCCCACATACTGAGAGCGATTCAAAAATAGTCAAAAATATCTGTAAATCGTTCCACACAATTCAGATTTCTGAATACCACTCAATAAAAAAAGCCCACCACAAAATGTAGTGATGACACAGTGCATTAACAACTAGCAGCCTGTAATGGCCTGGTAGGTGTGATCTCTGAAGATATGTCTTGTAACTGGGCTGGTACAGCAGAGGTTAAAGGCACTGATGTTATCCGTCAACATGCACCGCTGCACTGTGCCCTGCTTTGTCTCCTTCATCTATCATTCTATCTTTGTACCTCTGCTATTCAGTCAGACAGCGTGACACCACCACAATGGAGTAAACCCCCACAAATGTGTTTACATGAGGCTATCTTTACAATGATAACACGGCAAACCAGACAGGCCTCATACCAGCTGGTTTAGCCCAGCAATTTGGGGGGAGGGAACAGGGTGGGTTTCTGATCTTAATAAATTGTACTTTATTTTGATCAACTAAAACATTTTCTTTTGAAAAGAGAATTTAATAAATAGCCTGCTGTTTCTGAATGTAAGACTAAATAAGCAGAGTGGTTGAACAGAATTGTGATTTCTCTTTTGTGTAACAGCATGGTGTAACTAGATGTTATTTCATAAGTAAAATGTGTTAAATAATTAACATTAATGACTAAAACAAGGTCATGGGTAGGGAATTTAATGTATGCTTTTGCTTTGAAAGGAAAAATCTTTGCTTTGAAAGGAAAAATCTGTTATCAAGTTTGTGATGCAAACAGGTTGGCATAACAAACCAATCTTTATTTCATTACTGTTCATGGCCTTATCGCTAATGATAGCTAATCTGTAGGCTGCTGCTTTCAGTTAAGTGTAACATTAGCCTATTAAAAATGAGAAAACATTTTCTTTTTTTTATTATACCCCTTAACCCTTAATGTAGACAATTTACTACACACATCTCCTATTGATCTCTTGGACACATGGAGGGTCAGTCAGCCAATCATCAAGTGTAAAGATCAGGGGTTGACTGCTTTCATGTAATTCATTGGGTTAAAGATGGAGGGCCTTTATTACGAGAACAATGGAACCAGGTGTGACAGCCCCGCTTCCTAGCAGCAGCCCTCCTGGTGTGAGTACAGGAGAATCAGACATAACGGGAAACACCTTGGGAGTTAACCATCTCTCTCCCTCCCCATTACAAAGCAGGTGCCTGCAATCACGGAGAGAGGGGGGTTTGGCAGAACACGTGTGCAAAGAGGACACGGACAGACCAGATTCTACATCCCAGACACACGACCCGAAGAACTGTGGTTCCTCCATAACAGTTCCCCTACTTTGACACAGCAGCCAACCCATGATGACAGTGTCAGACTGACTGCTCTAACATAAAGTATGACATTATCAGCCAATATATATAAAAATCCCAGGCAATACAGGCATTCTAAGGTCTTGCAAAGCGTCACCAGTGCCTGGGCAGAGGAAAGATGACAGTATCTGGCATGCTCATGAGGAAGAGAGGAAACAGCTAGTTCTGGTTTCCCATCTTATCCAACCCACCAAGATTCAACCAGAAAAAAATAGTTAGTGAAATGTCTCACCTGGGAGACAGAGTAATTAGTGGGCCAGTGTGTCGCCGCCCTGATAAGAGAAATGTGTCTACTTCCACTGTTTCTGCATCACTCCATGTCCTTAGTGATCAGTTGTGGGAGGAGGCACTGGAGAGCTCTACAACATATATGGACCATATATATCTACATATTCAAATATGTATATAAATAAACTAACTGGTCATACAACCCTGTTTCCAAAAAAGTTGGGACACTTTGTAAAATGTAAAGAAAAAAAGAATGCATGATGTGCAAATAATTTAAACCCTATATTCAATAGAAAATAGTACAAAGACAACATATCAAATGTTTTAACTGAGAAATTTTATTGTTTCTTGAAAAATATATGCCCTATTTGAATTTGATGCCATCAACACATTTCAAAAAAAGTTGGAACAGGGGAAACAAAAGACTGAAAAAGACTAATGCAAAAAAATCCTGGTGGAACATCTTACGACTAATTAGGTAAATTGGCAACAGGTCAGTAACATGATTGGGTATAAAAAGAGCATCCCTGTGAGGATGAGTCTGTCAGAAGTAAAGGGGAGGGATTCACCATTCTGTGAAAGACTGCGCAGGCAAGTCTGAATTTGAAATTCTTTTTGGGAATCATTGACACCGCGTCCTCTGGACTAAAGAGGAAAGGTACCATCCAACTTGTTGAACTTAGGAAGAAACCTAGCGTGGAACCAGAATTTGAGGGGCGGCCAGTCCTCTTCTGGCTGTGCTGGGTAACGATTAAGAGTACAAGATTATAATTTAAATTTTTGCATGTCCGGAGTCAATAAACAGAATCCAATACTCCAATCCAGATACTTTCCCCGCTATTTGTGCCTTCAGTGCAGATACACAATCATTAGTAAATTATTTTGTAACGTATTTGCAAAAAATGTTATTTGAGCTTAAAAAATAATCGCAGATCACCGAGCCAAATGAACAGCTCTTTTCCACAAGGCTACACTCCAATCCGCTAGGTGGCATCGCGGCTGTTCATTTGTTAACTAAATACCGGCGGGGGTAACAACTACGAAGTTGTTTGGTGTTGAACAAGATGTATGAAATATCCTCGGATGAGAATGAATTTGATGACTGGTTTATTGAGTCTTTGAAAATGTAAGTACGAATTATTTAGTGTAATAACAGATGTGAGTTAAAACTTCTATGACGATTCTTTATTTGCTAAAACCATGCTTCTCGTGTCTCAGTAGGAAACCAACAGGGGTGCGTTAATATGCGTAATGTTTTAGGACGTTGCAGGTTGAACTGGAACGGTGAACAGAATCCATTTGCTGCTCCACTCGTTACGTTAATCTATACTACACAAGCTTGAAACCGAGTTATTTCTACTTCCTTTTCTTTCAGATACAGTAATATTCACGAGTATCAACTAGAACATCCTACAAGAGTAATTGAATGGACAGGAGAAAAAAGTAGGACTAGACATGATCTTCCAATGTTAATTGGTACTGTACGTTTAAATTATAATCGACCACATTATTTTTGTTTCATTGTCTTTTTGTCTTTATCCCGCAGATGTATGTGTCGCAGGTTACAGTTTATCAAAAAATGAAATTTTAGAGCTGCTGTTGCCCCTCAAACTCTTTGCTGATGACAATCAGGTAAAATGTTGAAATTATAAAAGGTTTCAAAATGTTTCAAAATATCAGTGTTGGGAATTTCACCGGCTGTCAATGTATATATTCAATGTGTGCAGGGTCTTTGTGCAGAACGAGATTTCAAAGTGGTACATGGAGGTTTCACAGATGGTTCCATTCATTGCCTCAAACACATTCCAGGAACAAGGTAGATTATGCAAATTGGCTGTACTTCATTTTGCTGCCATGAACTGCTGTGTTCTTAAAAGGCTACTTCATATCTTGTCAAGATGTGTCGTTACCAATGATGGTTCCAGCTCCAAGCTCCAGGTGTGGGATGTTGGAGGAGATGATTGTGGTTAGTAGACCTAGCCTACCCTTTTCTATGTATTACAGTGTAATTAGACTGCTGTATCTATGTAACTACTCACAACTTGATGCTCACGTTAAAATGACTTTCTTACTCTATTGAAATAGCATTTCTGTTAATGTCTTCATTTCTATTGATGCCAACTGCTAGATGTGATAAAGAGGACAGGAGATATACACCTGAAGACTGCATCATTGGATAAAGGCGTGAAAATAGACTCGGCATTAACTGGAAATGCCTCAGTTCTTCACGGCTCTCAGATCAATGATATTCAGCTGACTGAGCTGACATCAGGGACGCCGCTCTACACTGTGGGTAATAACAGATTTTATTCACCCACTGAGGCCTTCTAGGCTTTGCAATTACAACGTCCTGGATCATTCCAGATGTGGACGAACACGTGTACATGTGAATATAATGGTTCATGTAATTTCGGGGACAGACATTGCAGATGTGGACAAACACGTGTACATGTGAATATAATGTTTCATGTCATTTCAGGGACAGACATTCCAGATGTACTAAGCTCCCTGCGGTTTGTGAGTGGAAGTGTATTTCTCGCTTGTTCCGTCAACGGTGACGTGTATGTGGGAGACACACGGAGTCCTTCGTACCTCCAGAAGAGCCCAGCTGGTGGGAGAGAAGGAAACCACTGGTGTATGGGTGTTAGGACAGATGTGTCCCTGCCTGAACCATCCTCCTGTAGTGTAGCACGGCTCTCGTCCTCCTGCCAAGTGGTCGTGTCTGACCTTAGGAACCTAAAAAGCCCGGTCTGTCAAGCCCAGCTGAATGTTCAGAGGAAAACTACCAGTGATGACTTCCTGATTGTTACTTGGGCACCAGCTTTAGACAACTGTCTTGCTGTTTCAGGTGAGTGAAATGTCACTTACGTGATTAGTGAATGTCTTCATGGATTATACCCAGTTGTACCTAGCTTTCTAAGTACAGTTTCAAATGAAAGATATTTTTTGATGCACTTTAGAAAAACGAATTCCACTGAAGTTGTGTTCTCTAATATCTATTAGGTTTTGATGGAATGGTGCAAATCTACAACACTGCGTCTTGGAGACCAGAGTTAATGGAATTCCAGCCTCTTTTTATCCATCGCGGTCATATGATGTCCGATACTCATTTTGACACCTCGTCATCTGTGGTCACCACTCATGTTTGGCATCCTAGTCGACCCCGGACTGTGCTTTCTGCTGCTGTAGATGGATCGGTACATGTTTGGGACTGGGTTGACAACACAACTGCCAGCTGTTGACATTCCAACACACTGCATCGATGTTAATCATAAATGCATCTTTAGATGTTAGCTGAGGTCTTTTCTTTTTCCGTAATGTAAATATGTTCATTTTCTAAATCTTATGTTTACTTATTCATACTGTTCTAAAGTATGAACACATTTGCATTATTTATGATGTATTCTGAGATTGTACTATTGTATTTGACAAGAAATGTTGTTCATATTCGTTACACATTTGATAAAATGATTATAAAGAAAACTGCTTGTCTCTTCATGTACCTGCTAAATTAGCAAAATCTTTGGCCTAGACAATGAACGCAAAGGCGCGTGGCAGTATACTGTCAATTTCAACACTCAATGACAATGTTACACTAAAATGACAATGCGACAACAGATAAGCTTGACAGATTTTGTATGTTTATTTTCAAAAGACATAGTTCCGCATGCCATTCACATAAATGAATTAACAATATATTCATATGCATCTCCTGCATAGCTAATGATGCAGGCAGGAATAGGAATGTGGAGGTAGTTGTGGCAGGACTATTTTAGCATACGGTAATTTAGAGACACAATGAATACATTAATCAAATTTGGCACAGAATGACCAGCCAATAATGCGGATCTGTTCTTTAGCAGACTCTTCTCAGTCCGTCACTGTTAGTGCATTACAGAAGGCCCGAAAAACAGCTTAAAATACCAAGAGAAAGTGTAGATAAATTAGTTTGTCATAACATTTATAGTGCTATGAGGAATGTTTGTGAACTGTCCAAACGTAAAATAGTGCAGAAAGACAGGACTGGTGTGTGGGATAGACTTGATAGAGGGATGTCTGTTCATTCACTAGGGACATAATGCCTGAAGAACAGAGGTGTGGTCTCATCAAGGCCTGTAGGTGGTTGTTCTGTTCACAGTGTTTGGCTGAGAAACTGAAATATAATACAAGCCACCCAATGTAGAGGTGAAAGGAGTAACATCGTAGAACTGCAAGTCACAAACGTATGCAGTTTATATACACTGCTCAGAGATTGTCATCTTATGACAGCATGCACTGCAGTCCATACACTCAGACTTAATGAAATGGTCATAACTACACATTATTTTACATTTATTTGAATTATGGTTGCCTTTTTGGCAAAATGATAATGTCAGTTAACTATTCATTTTTTACACAAAAACAACTTTGATAAATGATTCTGATTCATTATTTTCAGATCGCTTCTTTTTTTAAATACAAATAGAGGATACATATGATGTTATCCATCTACTGACCACTAATTTTGACTGGAATTGTAAGTGTAGTACTGAAATAATTCATTTTTAAAAATGAATGACCTAGAAGGTATTCTCCTTCTCATCAATGGTCTGCATGACATCACTGAGGGGGAAAGTCATGAAGGCGATCTGTTCAAGCTCACTCTTCTCCCCACATTCCATCAAGCATGCAAACCGCTCGGTCTCCTCGCTGTACGCCAGGTCTGAGTAACCACTGGGACCGCTGTGGATGACCCAGGGCCGGTCCCAGCCAGGTGTGTGCAGTGGGGAGCGGTTCAGATACACCCCCAAATCTTTCCTCTTCCTCCTATTGGTCGGGTGGGTGAACAGTAGCCAGGTTTGCACGTCTGATGCCATTGGTGAGGACGTGGCACCGGCCGTGACCTCCTCGCCTTGCTCCGGGGCCGGAAAGCCAATGACACTGCCCTGGCAACCACCGTGGCACATCTCCACCAACTTGGGGGCCAAGCGGGGCTTGTCAAAATAAAGCCCAGCGCTCTCACTCAGGGCCTCCACTCGGTGACCTTGCATGTTGCGAGCGTTGCAGTAGAGATGACTCCTTCCCTCGTGGTCTATGATCTCTGCCATCTCGCATTCGGAGGACTTTCTCTGAAGCATCCTGCCCATTTGCCACGTCTGACCAAAGTCGTCGCTGTATATTGAGAGGGCGTGGGGCTGCACCGTGAAAGGGAAGGGAAAGGAGAAGCATTTGAAGTGGATGTAATAGGCGTAGGCGGGAATGATCAATCTTCCACTCTCCATTTGAATGCCATGGCCTGGTCCCACAGCAAATGTAGCCCACCTTCTGACGGTTTTGCCAATCACACTCTCTGTCAAGTCCTTAATCTGGCTCCAGGTCTGACCCTCATCATTACTGGTTATGTAACACAGGTGGGCTTTATTCTTGCCTGTCCAAATCTGATGATGCTCTGGAGTGTGGCCCAAAATGCAGATGAAAAACAGGAATAGAGTCTTGGTGTTTTTCTCATACACCGGGCAGGGGTTCATGGTGCGATGGTCTGGTAAACGAGCTGGTAACAGCTCCTGGGAATGTGACCACTGGGGAACAACGGAGAAGTATGAAGAAGGAACTGTAAGCATAACATCACAGCTCAGTTAAACATGAAAACCTGTGGATTATCACTACGGTATGTTTAGAATTCAGTTGTAGGAAATTTACCTGAGTGGATCCATTTTGCTGAGATCCTCTCCTCATAACAATACTTTTTGCGTCACTGTCACTGGGGGAAGAGCGCTTTTCTGCAAAGGCGAGAAATGTCCGACTCTCTTGCAGGTAAATAAGAGCTGGGATTCTGTATGTTGTCCCAGTTTGCTCCTGTTTAAACAGAGTCGTTTTTGCAGGTTGCATTTTGATCCCCGAGAAATAACTCCTTGATGATGTATTCCCCATAGCTGAATTTCCTGGTATTCCTGCAAACAGATGAATATTTAACATACAACTAGTAATCTGCACTAATTTCACCGTTCCCTGGACAGGAAAGCACTGTTCATCGGTCAAATCTGTTAAACCCTTAACGCACGAGCGTTGACATTCAAGTAAAGCAAGCTAATAAACATGCAAAGAAAGATACGCTACAGTATGTCTACGTCGTAATAAGAAACAAAAACATACTTACAGGAATAGGCTATTTAGCCTAGAGACTATTCAGCTTACAAATCACACCTTTATGTCACGAGACCCAGTTAAAACTGCCATAGCTTAGCTGCCTCTAAACAATTTGTTATTATTTTTAGCGTACGTAGCAGGTTGTTATGTTAGGTGACGCCAGTGGAAAAAAGACCAAAAAGTACTATACCGCCACCGGCTGGAGGGAATGAGTAGCCAGCTTTCATTTTTTGCGGTCATTTGTTGCGGTGTTGCTAGGATACTTTGACTGATACAGAATGTTTTTGCAAATTCAGACTTCATGAAAAGCGGGTTTTTGTCTGGCTTGTTACAGTGGTGGGAGAGAAGGCACCATGTATTTTGGGTTTAAAAAAACAGCATAGTTTGCAACACACACAGGTAGCCTTTATACTGTAGATATAACAGTGGAAGGTGATGGCTTCAGCCGGACTCTATAAATTTGATGATGACGATGATGTTGGAAACAGTTACACCGCTAATTGTTTCCCCATCCGATCATTCTTTGATCAACGAAAAGAAGGTTAGGCCTGTAAGTTAATAACTTTGATATTTTTTTGTGATTGGTATAGCTTGGCCTGTGAGTCATGGCAGTTTATTAGTAATTTGTCTAAATTAATTCTGCATCATGCTTCCTTTTAATTCTTTAGGGGCTGGTCACTGGCTTGTTGCTCACAGGAATGCAGTGGAACATAAATACTGGAATAGAAAAACAGAAGGAATAAAATATGCCTCAAAATCAGTTCTGTCTGAGTGCACACGAACATCAGACAGCCCTGGCTCTACTTTGGATGCTCATCTCCTGGTAAGCAAAGAATAGGCACACATCTTTTTTCACATTTTCCCAATTTTTCTTTTATGAATAATTTTCCAGGGAGTTTATGAAATCACACATTTAATCATATTTGAGTAATTAACAAAAAACAAATAATGGTAATGGTTTTGTTTCATGTTGCCTAGTTGTCGTTGCATTGTGTGGACAAGCCTTCTGACCTCTGCTCTGTTGACATTAGTGAACAGAGACTGAACTTGGTAAGATTGGCTTTTAGAGAGATTAATTTAATGTAGTCATGAATAAATTCATGAATAGTATACATGCATTTCAATAGAACTAAGTTTATCGGAAGACATAGCTTAACAGTATTCAATCTTTTTTTTCTCTGTTTACATCGTTCATTTTGCATGTTTCATGGTTTTCTCTTAATTCGACAGGTTAAGACTGAAGATTTACAGGATTTTGAGAATGTTGCTTATGTCAACGCATCTGACAACTGTCTAACAATAGGTAGCGTATCATATCATGTTATAACTGTACATTTTCATTTGAACGGTATATAAAAATAACATAAACCTTTTCATTGTCTGTCTCAGAACCGTTTGGTAAATTCCCCTCCCTGAGGGAACTTGAGCTTTCCTTGAATAGCCTCTGCAATGTGACACTTAATACTCAGGACTTCCCTCACTTGGAGGTAAAAGGACTCTATGGTACTACAATACACTGTCAATACCCACTCCTGATCAACCTTAGTCAAGTTACATAGGAAGGCCAGATGTTTATTAATGTTCTAATTGAATAGCTACCATGACATTTTATTACCTTCGACTTTGACTGCCAACAAAATTAAGCTCGGGTGTATTGCATTTGTAACAGGTATTAGATTTATCCTACAACAATCTGTCTGGAGATAGCATCCTTTCCATTGGTCTAATTCCCTGTCTGAAAGTACTTCATCTTACCGGCAATCAGCTTCAGTCTCTTCCTCCAAACATGGCTGTCCATTGCCATGGGTCCTCACAGAGGTGAGTTCAAGTTCATTTTGGAATTAAATGAAATATATATATAACATTTAAAATTTCAGTTATGTAAAGTTTACTGTTTTATTTCACTCGGTCAATGATAAAATCTTCCAGCTCAACATTGTTTAACCACACCATTTAAATTGTGGTCTGCAAGTGTTCAGTAATGTGGTTATGATTTGTCTTGTAAATGTGTATAGTGTTGTACCTTACATTCCACTAGGTGGCAGTATGATGACAAATAAAAAAGATTTTCCAAGCTTTCGCCTCCCACACTTTTACAAAAAATACCTACACATAACACAAAATAAAATCAGTGATGGACAATAAACACAATTTTGTGAATATGAGATTTATGACAAAAGTAAACAAAGTCCCTGAAGAAAGTCCCTGAACTCAGCCATTCAGGATGAATGGCTGAGTTGTTTTAAAAATATGTATTTTATAACATTTACAATTTATTGTTTGTATTGTAAGACAAGTTGTAAACTGTACTCTACTATAAAAAGCTAAATGATACATTTAATTGTTAAACATTTGTTAAGTGTTTTGTGTATACGGTGTCATATCTTATAATTGAAGTACAGAAACCGAAAGTCAATCAAATTAATATCTGGAATAAGCAAATATTTACTCCTATTAAATTGAATAGGACAAAGGATAATGGCACGCGATTTCATTGTCTTGAAGTACTGATGCTAGATGACAACAAGCTGTCCTCTGGTGTCTTCAGCAGCCTTGCTAACCTGAAAAGGTCAGTGAAAACGGATTATTAGTCTACAGTATCGTAAATGAAAGAAAACAGACTAATACCATACCATAATGAACACCTTTTATATCAATCTGTCTGTAAATTGCCATGTTCACGTCATTGTCCATTTTAGACTACAGCATTTAAACCTGCAGGGGAACAACATCACAGAAGTACCAGAGGTGTTGCCGAAGAACCTGCAGCAGAAGGGATATTTCCAACATCAGCAGGAGTCTCACAAACAACACAGTGTTGAACAAAAAATCAAGGATCATCATGTCTTTGAGGGTGTGGACACAAAATACATGAATGGTTGGTGTATAAGTTTTTTTTTTTTTAAATGCAGTAGGCTTGAATGGATTTTTGGGACGATATTCATGTGTGTTATTTCTGAAATCCAGCCGATATTACAAAACACCTGCATCAGCATGTCAAGAACAGTTCAGAGGTATGTTTTGTTGACTTCATATCTTTATGGTACTTCTTCATGCCCTAGGAAAAACAACACTTGGTTTTTGTACTTTTCTGCAAGCTTTTTTTTGTAGGCTTAGTGTGTTCAATCCAAAACCTATTATCCGACTCACATTTCCCTTGAGACTGAGGCAGAGGATGGTGACGAACTTTCTGGAGCCTACGCTTTTCCCCTACCAGAGCTTTGTTTCCTCAATCTGGCTGACAATAAGGTTTGTATATAGTCTGGGTATACAGTTTTTGGGAAGACTAGGCCGTGAGTCAGCGAAGTCACTTGTGTCTCATTATTGCCTCCAGATTGTTGAGGAAGAAGCTCTGTTGTCTGTTGCCCTGTTTCCTATGCTCAGAGAGATTGTTATTCACTCCAACCCTCTTACCACACAGAAAAGTGGTACGTTAACTATTTACTAATGTGAAACCATCACTTGCTGTGAATTTGAGATTGTGTGAAATAATCAATCCCAGTATGAACACACACATTCATTGAACTTGTTTGTCATTGTTTCGGTCCAGGTGACCCCCCCCTGCTGACTCACCTCCTCCAGGAGAGGTTGGGGATTGAAATTAGCCGGAAGAAGCCATCAACAGTTGTGAAGCCCCCTATGATATTTACCATCGACTCAAAGCGGAAGGTTTGAATGCAATATTTGTATTCCTCATTTTGGCATAACCCATTCAATCAGATGCCTGAACAACTTTGACAGCACATTCTTTTCGTTTCAGTATTTTTTGAAGACTGTATCTGTCATCATTTAGGCCAAATGGAGAATAAGTCTTAATACTGAAACATTCATATTTCACTTTCTCTAGATAAAAACGAATATTCCAAAGGTACCAAAGGTTTCTTTATTAATGCTCCTTGAGGCTCCTTGTACTTCTGCCAAACACGATGCTTGTTCTCTGCAAGAGAAACATGTTAAATGTCACTGTAGGAGTCCTCTCTTACTAGAGGGCATGTCAACAAAAAAGACTGGCTGTTCTTCACAATCAAAGAATCATGAAAATGAACAGGAATCCATAGGAGCAACAGATGATGCAGTGAAGTCATCAGATGATACCTTCCAAAAAGGAGCATCATTCTTTGTGACACAGGTGATTTACACAGGATCTTTCATGATGCTGAGGGGTGTAGTTATTTACTTTGTGGTGTAACATTTCTAAGAACAGCATGGTAGAATGAGGCTAACAGTTCACTCGTTATTCTCAGGTGACCGATTTACACTATGAATCTGAATACCATCTCCTACCTGACGAGAAAGGAGTCAAAGAGTTTGAGAAAAATGCAATTGCAGAAAAATTCAAAGGCTACGAATTGCTCTTGGATGCTAAACCAGATCCAGACATGGTGGACCCTGTTGGTGCGGACACTTCTATGACTAGTTGAAGTAGAATTGTAGAAGAGCCAAAGCAATTTTGTGCAATTTCAATGCTCCCCCTATTTAAGTAATGTATTGGTATATGTCCTACAGGAATACAACATACTCTGAGAATGTTGAAGCAAACGCTCAATACTCTCCTAGTTTACAGAGATTCAAAACCAAATCTCGACTGCATACAGAAACCATACACAGTTAAGGAGAAAAAGGTGAGCTATGCGAATTTCTATTGTTGTCTTGATACTAATGAAAATGTCAACATACTGCACAGTAGGGTCTTCTGTCGCAAGTTATCTTTTTGGAATGGTTGAGTTGTGTCAGTCATCCACATTTAATAATGAAACAGCCAACTTTAATTCTCAGGTTGGAAATCTACCATCTCTGAGACCAAAAAAGCAGAGAGAGGAAAGAGTTCAAGAGATGCTCATACAAATGAAGGAGAGGAAAGCTATCAGAAAAATCCCTTTAAGTACTAAACCTCTTTTAGTTGTCATGAAAATTACATGGGAACGGAATATCTATTGTATGTCATCTTACATGTTGAATATGTAATCCTGTTGTTTCATAGGCAGCGTATTAACAGGCAAAGGTGTTTCCAAAGAAGAGTATGAAGAGGCTCTGGCTTTGCTGAGGGACATGAAGACAAAGTACAAGATGGTTTACATGCAAGCAGTGGAGCAAGCAACACATATTGAATGTGAGGCAATCTCAGACTAGGATTAAAGATTTATGAACTCAGTTACTCTTGTCAAATACGAACATACAGCTCCGGAATAAATTAAGAGACCACTGTACCTTTTTCTTTCTTTTCCAAAAAAGTCCTAAAGAAAAGTTTTGAGTGAGGAACAGAAGGGTTAAAATTAAGACACCACTGCAAATTGAACGCTTCTGTTCCTCACTCAAAACTTTCCTTTTCAACTTTTTTGGAAAGGAAAGAAAAAGGTGCAGTGGTCTCTTAATTTTTTCCGGAGCTGTATAACATTAACCAAACATTCATCAAAGAGATCAACTAATTACTACCTAGCTGAAAGAAAAATATTTAAACTTATTTGGTCCTTATATTACAACTGTAATGCAAAATATCATCAAGCATGTCTACAAAGAGTCCAGATCTTCAACCCTCTCTTCTGGCACTCCCAGACATTTCACAATTTTGTAGCCTTGAACCACTAATCAAGGACTTGATGATTAGCTGATAAGTCTAATAAGGTGTGCCGTTTTTGTAATAGATAAAATATCTCTCTGATAGTTCAGTTTACATCATTCATCCTTGAACCAGTGGGTGGATCTTGCAAATGACCTTGTAAATCATATCCGAGTATCAATAAAATCTTAAAACAGCATAATAACTGTTTGAGCACTGTGCATATTACAACGATGGTACTGAAGCTTCTTTTCAACGTTATTATGATGATTCTGTTCAGTTGGTGCTTACACAGAAAGCTCAGAAAGCGGGTTTCGTGAAAACTTAAGAGTTAGTTGACTCAGAGTTGATGGAAACTCTGGGTTTACAGTTTCAAAGTGCCAGTTCAGCGTTTCTCTGAGGCAATTACTATGGCAACATACTCCGTGAAGCTAACCTGCTCGCTAGTAGGTTTTATTCAACTAATCCTGAGTTTGTCCTACTCTTTAACTGGAACCTGCCATCTGAATGTGTCAGACATGGCGTGTCCTTTTCTCAAAGAGCCAGTTGATATTGAAGCACAAATACTCTGCAGACATCTCCTTCGGGAGAGGGTGATCAGACCCCGCTTGGATGTGTTATCATTCCCTGACGATTATATATTTGAGCGTTACTGTTTTTCTGCACAACTGATAATTTATCTCAGGACCAGCTCCAGGATGAAATTACTCAGGGCATTTTTTATCAGTGGGGGGCATATCGAATTCATATACCATTTACAGTGTTTAAGGGTAAACAAAACGGAGGGCCAATTCTACCTGGAGGGGCAATGCCCGGCTTTACACCCCCATGGATCCAGGCCTGATTTATCTGAACAATATTCTCAGCCCTCATAACGTTCCTACGACACATCGTGGACATGCTCTCAGTTCGGAACAAATTCTTTGTGTTGCAGTTTTCTGTACAACATCGGTGACACTGAGCATATTTCCAAGGTAACCGCCTGTCGGGCTGTCACAGATGCGACTCTTGCACTGAAATGTTTACTGTACCCTTTTGTAGTGTTCCCAAGTCACAGACACAAAAGACTCATCAACGAAGAATTCCACAGAATTGCAGGTATCAGTCTAAGCAGTAATCATTTTTTAGTATGAAGCTTGACTTGAAACACTAATCAGTTAATATTTTAGGGTTTCCAGGTGTGATTGGCTGCATAGATGCACTCCTATCACACCTCCTTCAGTAAATGAAGGAGATTATGTGAACAGGACATCTTTCCACAGCATAAATGTGCAGGTAGGCCAACAAAGAATTGTACTGCTGCAAGAAAATCACTGTGCCAATTTGTGTCTAAGATGAATGGGTGGGTGTCACTGAGCTACCACTGGCAAAAGGATGAATGTACACATTTAATTTGAATGACTAACTTCTAATGTAGGCCCTTGTGTCCTGGGAGGTGGTTGGGTCCAATGACCTTCCTCCAGAGATGCTTTTAGCCATAGGTCGCCCACCTGTTTTTGACTGAGGGCATTTCTACAGTCTCTGTTGGACCCCCACCTGTTTTTCAGCACTCAGCCTTTTTTATTTTGGCTATAATGGCGGTCCAATTTCAACATGTACAGTAAACACAAATTTGGAGACTTGAATGCATAAAGGCATTTAGGTGTCACTTTCAAATAGACCACATTAAATGCACGTGCTTTACTCAGGGTTAACTTTACTCAGAGTTGACTGAACTAATTGTTACGACCTGTTCAGAAACTTTCAACTCTGAGTTTGACAGCTCAGAGTAGTGATGGCCATTCGAGGCTTCATTACCGTTCTTCTAGCAGCAGGATATTATGCTAGCAGTGCCAACTCAGATTTTCTAAAAGCCTCATTGAAATATATAAGGTAATATAGTTAACAATCTAGTCTGTACATTTTATGTTTAATGTCCGTTCCAATGTTATTCTTGTCTGTTCTTTTTCACAGACTGGGTTAACTATATTGCCTTATACATTTCAATGATGGCTTTTATTGTGATAAAGAAAATCTGAGTGGTGCCAGCATAATATCCTGCTGCTAAAATAACGCTAAAGACGCCTCGAACAGCCATCACTAGCTCAGAGTCAGTCAACCCAGACTTGTGGTTTAAACTCAGAGTATGTTAACCCTGCTTTCTGAAATACCCAGTATGGTCTTCCAGGGCTAACACATGTGACCGGAAGTAAATAAAGCGCCGTCAATGTCGTCATTGGTTTCCCGCCTGAAACCGAAACGGAGGCAAAGGAGCTATCTATTAGCAGCATCAATTTCACAATGGATGAGCTGTATTTGGATAATATTGATGAATTTGTCAACGACCAGAATAAAATTGTAAGTCACTTTACTAATCGAGTTAGCTTTTCTGAGTCTGGGGTCAATAGACCTTAACAACGTACTATTCTATATCTGACGGTCCCTTCCAATAACATAGCTAGTAGTTGCTAACAGACTACAGTAATGTACATGTGTTGTTACCTATGCTATGACATGCCGCATCTGTGTACACTACCTACTAGCTATGCAACCAGCTATAACATAATGAGCTGGTTTCATTCCAGCTACTGTAGCCATCTCTTGTTAATAACGTTTTACAAATGTAAAAATGTAAACTCGCGTCCTTGCCGATGCAGTGTTTTTAGACCAGATTACTCCAGATTTTGTGTACACGACGTTACAGCCTTGAATTGGAAACGAATGATCCGCATACATAAACGATTTGAATGAAAAACATCTTCCACTTTCTCCTGGTTAAATACGTTGTTATATATGCAAGAATGTATCCCACCTACGTCCTGCTATCTTTGTTGAAAACAAAAGCAGCTTTTCTTGTGTTTGCACAGGTCACTTACAAATGGCTGAGCCTCACTCTCGGGGTCCATGTCAATGTCGCCAAACAGTAAGTGTCCAGAGATCACCAATCTTTACTGACAGTTTCATTTTTTTGCCCTGAATGCATCCCTTTACTGACCACTGTTCACCGTGGTATTTCTGTTTCAGAATGCTCTTCCATTACTTGGATCAGAAGCGGAAAGAAAGCTCGGCTCAGCTCCATGCTACTTACCTTGTTTCAGGCAAGATTGTGGAGAATGGTACCACGGTAAAAGAACAGGCCAGAATGCCCCATTTCATGCTCACACAGCTGCTCACCATGCCCCTAAATACAGCTGCAGGCTCATTTGGACTGTGAAACATTTCTAGGTGTTTCAGTGTTTTGCACAGCTTTTCAACATAGGTATTTTTTCAATGCTTTCTTGTCAGGGTCACAAGGTGTCAGTAGTACGTGAGGATCAGCTGGAGGGTAGGTGGTCATCGGTTTACCTGCATCTTATACTCATTCCATTTGATGTGGTGTACGTTTCTCATCAAGGTGAATGAAGAGATGAGAACGTCTTACCAAAATATCTCCTTGTGTTGTAGAGGCGAAATCAAAGATGAGCCTGACTGTCAGTGTACATGTGTACAGTGTTCAGAAGGCCGTGCTGAAAGACAGTGGTCCACTGTACAGTGCCGATTATGATGCTGTGAAGGACAACCTACGGAGCTGCTGCAGGTATGTCTTTACACCAGTCAGACTTGACTCAAAGTAGAAGTACTGCATTTGGATATTGGTCTGAAATATTAAGTTGTTTGGTGACTTATTTATAGCCCATAATGACCAAGCAAAAACAGGTTTTTAATAGGGATGAGAAAATTCTAAAGATGCTTCTAATCTCAACAAATGCAAATTCAATCATACTAAAGTTATCTTTCCATATACACTGCTCAAAAAAATTAAGGGAACACTTAAATCATAAATCGGGTCTCGATGAACGAAATATATTAAAATCTATAAATCTTTACTGTACATTGTGTGATTAATCGAGAACAAAATGATGTAGTAACGGTCAATGGAAACCAAAATCACCAACCGATTGAGGGCGGGATGCAAACTCACACTGAAAATCAAAGTAAACAACTGAAATCACAGGCAGTTCCAACTTGCGTGAATTTCATCACGGCACCTCATAATGTGACTCAGTAGTGTGTATGGCCCCCACGTGCCTGTATGCACTCCTGACAACGTCTGGTCATGCTCCTGATGAGACAGCGGATGGTGTCCTGGGGGATCTCCTCCCAGACCTGGATCAGGGCATCAGTGAGCTCCTGGACGTCTGTGGCGCTACTTGGCGGCGTTGGATGCGCCGATACATAACGTCCCAGAGGTTCTCAATTGGATTCAGGTCTGGGGAACGTGAGGGCAAGTCAATGGCATCAATGCCTTCATCATCCAGTTACTGCCTACACACTCTGGCCACATGAGGCCGGGCATTGTCCTGCACCAGGAGGAACCCAGGGCCCACTGCACCAGCGTAAGGTTTAACGATGGGTCTGAGGATTTCATCCCTGTACCTAACAGCAGTCAGGGTACCGTTGGCTAGCACGTGGAGGTGCGACCCTCCAAGGATATGCCTCCCCAGACCATCACTGACCCACCGCCAAACCAGTCATGCTGGATGATGTTGCAGGCAGCATAATGTTCACCACGGCGTCTCCAGACTCTTTCACGTCTGTCACATGTGCTCAGTGTGAACCTGCTCTCATCTGTGAAGAGAACAGGGCGCCAATGGCGGACCTGACAATTCTGGTGTTTTCTGGCGAATGCCAATTGAGCTGCACGGTGCTGGGCTGTGATCACAGGTGCCACTAGAGGATGTCGGGCCCCAATGCCACCCTCATGGAGTCTGTTTCTGACAGTTTAGTCAGAAACATGAACACCAGTAGCCCGCTGGAGGTCATTTTGTAGGGCTCTGGCAGTGCTCCTCCTGTTCTTCCTCTCAGAAAGAAGGGCATCAACCCAGCGGTCCTGCTGCTGGGTTGATGCCCTTCTTTAATATTATATTAGATTCAACTTTATTGTCATTGAACAGTGCAAGTACAGTACAACTAAATGCAGTTAGCATCTAACCAGAAGTGCAAATAGAGGAGGGCAGAAAATTTACACGTATTTACAAGTATCAAGTAAATGTATATTATTGGTGGAACGTGTAGATGGGCAATACTTAAGGTATTAGGTATAGTGTATGTTACAACTGGGATAATGGTTGTTCGGGTACAAATGGCAATTTCAAAATGGCATTCAAGATGTGCGAACAAGGCAAATGAAGGAGTGATGTATTAAGGTAGCATGTGCACCTGAGATGCAGAGATGGCAGCAATGAGGTCCTGAGGTAGAAATGCGTGTGTAACAGCTGTAAGAATGCAGGCACAATGGCAATTCTAAATGTGTAAAGAGGCAAATTGAATGTACAAGGTGTATGTGCAACTGAAATGCAGGGATAGCAGCAGTGAGGTTCCAGAGGTAGACACATACCTTTAACAACTGAAAACTTCCATTCAAGCATAGCAAGGCAGTGTCAGAGTAGTACAAGGGAGTAGTGCAACCAGGTCCCAGAGAGGCCTTCCGGTCGGCCATGGAGCAGCTGCTAAACCACACTGTGGCGCAGTTTGTCAGAATGCTCTCGATTGTGCAGTGGTAGAAGTTCACAAGGAACTTGGTGGACAGGCAGGCTTCCTTCAGCCTCCTCAAAAAGTACAGGCACTGCCGTGCCTTTTTGACCAGGGCTGAGGTATTGAGGGTCCAGGAGAGGTCCTCGGAGATGTGGATACCCAGGAATTTGAAGCTGGACACACGCTCCACCTCAGTACCATCGATGAGGACTGGGGCGAGCCTGCAGCCTTTAGACTTCTGTAATCCACCTTCCTGTAATCTATGTCCGGCTCTTCTCGTGTAATGGCCCGTCTCCTGGTATCTCCTCCATGCTCTTGAGACTGTACTGGGAGACACAGCAAACCTTCTTGCGATGACACATGTGGATGTGCCATCCTGATGGAGCTGGACTACTTGTGCAACATGAATGGGCTGCAGGTACCGCCTCATGTTACCAGTAGTGACAAGGACACCAGCAAAATGCAAAACTAGAGAAGAATCAGTCAGGAAGGATAAGGAGAGAACAATAGTCTGTGGCCACCAGCTGCAAAACCATTCTCTTTTTGGGGGTTGTCTTGTTGTTACCTCTCCAGTGCACCTGTTGTCACTTTCATTTGCACCAAAACAGGTGACATTGATTCACAATTACTTATGCTTCCTAACTGGACAGATTGATATCCCTGAAGTTTAATTGACTTGGTGTTATACTGTGATGATGTTGTATTTCCATAATTTTTTTGAGTAGTGTATTTTTATAACAAAAGATTCACAAAGAAAGTTTGATAATGAATGGAAAAGGCATGAATTATATGATAATAAGTTCCCATTCTTAGTCTGTAATTGTACATTATACAATGCCTGACATTAATTTAGTAAATTAGGTATTAGACTTTGACAAAACTGACAATGAAAAACATTTTTTACAAAAAATGAAAAAAAGTATATGTATACATTTCACTGGAGTATACTGGATGCCTGTTTAGACAAAAACACAATTGATCTGCAATAATTATAAATACGTGTTACAAATGTTAAAAATATCATATAAAAGAAATATTACATTAGCATAAGTATTCAGACCCCTTCACTTAGTACATTGTTGAAGCATAATTGGCTGTGAATACAGTCTTCAGTCTTTTTGTGTATGACTACAAGTTTTTCATGAAGGACCTACCTGTACTGCGCTTCATTCATCTTTCCCTCAATCCTGACTTGTCTCTCAGTCTCTGCTGCTGAAAACATCCCCACAATATTGTGCTGCCACAACCTTGCTTCATCGTAACGATGGCATTGGCCAGGTGATGAGTGGTACATGGTTCCTTCAGACTTGGCATTCAGGCCAAAGAGTTCAATCTTGGTTTAATCAGACCAGAGAACCTTGTTTCTCATCTGAGAGTGCTTTAGGTGTCTTTTGGCAAACTCCAAGACTGCTGTCATGTGCGCTTAACTGAGATGTGGCTTCCATCTGGCCACTCTAACATCAAGATCTGATTTATGGAGGGGTGTAGAGATGTTTGTCCTTCTGGAAGGTTCTGTCATCTCCACAAAGAAACCAGAGCTCTGTCAATGACCATCAGAATTTTGATCTTTTCCCTCGGTTGCTCAGTTTGGCTTGGTGGCCAGGTCTAGGAAGAGTGGTTAGAGGTTGTTCCAAACTTCTTTGGCCACTGTTTTTGGCAATCTTCAATATAATATAAGAAATGTTTTGGTACTCTTCCCAAGATCTGTGTAAAAGCAAAGGGGTCCGAATACTTTCTTAATGTATTCTATTTCCCTTCGTGTTTCATTCTATTTCCCATACTTTTTAGCGTAATGTATATTTTCTATTGACCAGAAAACATCAATGTGTGAATGGCGAGCCTTGCCCTTGATTTAAAGTTAAACTGATTGACCCAACGGGGAGCAGTATACTAAATTACTGAGAATTATCTGCACTGGCCCAAGGGGTTCACAACATTTTTCATCAGGAATGACCATTGTCTCACTTCAGATGGAGAAAACTGCCTTGTCATGAAAAACATTTTACAACACTAACTTTAAGAATGAAAAACATTTTACAACACTAACTTTAAGAATGAGCATTTAGCTCATTTACCATCCCCTTTGATTTTGAGATCTACTCAGCAGTAGAGCAACTAGCTCAGCAACTAGCTACACTACAGTAGTTTAGCTGAAATGGTAGGTCGTTTTCATTCATATTTAGTACCAGTATATAAATACTGGTAGTATAACCACCATACTCCTCACCTGGATGTAAAATGTTATTAGTTTTCTTTGCATTAAATGTGAGTTTAATAAGCAATTTCATCAGGGTTTTGAGTGTAACAATGACCGCATCATTGCATGTAACACAGAATCCCATCCTGTATTCCATACACATGCTTAAGTAATTGCATGATATGAATTGATTTGAGCAACATCCTCGTGGCCTGGGAATGGGGCAGCCTGCTTCCAAAGTAACTCCTTAACGGTCCATTGGCTTCCAGGCAATCTTTTTTTTTTTTTTTTTTACACATTTCAAGACCCTTCCCAACACATTCCCAGCAGGTGTTAAGACCTAATCGAGCAATCCCATTCATTGGTTTGATGTGTTTGCTTTATTTAGATTGGTCCTCTGTGTTGACCTTTGCTCAAGCAAGGCTTTTGATGGGTTTAAGTTGCAGGTTATCACTGATTTAAACCGGGTGTCCCCTTTTTAGCAACCGTTTGCTGTACACTTCACCAGGCTTTTCCCATTAAGGTAGCTTGTTTTTTTCTGAGGCTAATCAGAACATATTGATGTGTTTGCAGGTACAGTGCAATTCGTTGTGCTGATGCTGTGCCCATGTCCTCATCAGAGGTGCAGCTGGCTCGTGAGACGAAACAGGCCCCAGCACCAGATACGGAGCATATCAAATCTTGTATTAATGCTCATTCAGCTCTGGCCTCTAAACCTGCCTCCAAGCAGCCCAAAGGCATTATGGGAATATTTGCAAGCAAGAATGTCTCAAAAAATCAAGAGTCGGACAAAGAAATTAAATTGGAGCAGAAAGAGGATGCACCTGTGGTATGTTTGTTTGGTTAGTGTGTCGACGTGCTCGGCAAGTGGCATTTGATGAGCATGTAATTCGTTGAACATGGCTGAACATTAAAACTTGACGTCATATTTATCTGATATTTTAGGTTGAGACTTCTAAAACTAAACCAGCTGTGAAGACGAATCCTGTACGTAACTTCTTTGGGAAACAGTCAGGCAGTAAGTATTTGAACAATCCCATGTTAAATATGGGGAGAAGTATCTTACTGTCATACATGGGGAGAAACATCTTTCTATCATATATGAGGAGAAACGTCTTTCTGTCATATCGGGAGAAGCATGTGTCTGTCATAAATGGAGATAACATCTTTGTCATGTATGTGGAGAAACATATTTCTGTGATGTATGGGAGGAAATATTTCTGTATGTTCACATTTAAATACTGCACCAGTGTCTGTTAGCTCTTTAAGATACATCCTTTATATCCACCAAAGAAAAACCTGATAAATCGATCAAAGAAGAGGTGGACATTGCCCAGGCGTCTTCCTCAAAGGATAACAAGCCTTCAAGCCCACCCCCTAAAGCAGAGAGTCCAGTCAAGGAGGAATCACCAAAGGAAGCTGTGGTTGACAAAGATATTAGAAGGTGTGTACTAATGAACTTGTCGTTATTTAATTATCATTAGTACTGACATATAGGAATAACTAGCCCTCTTTTACATTAGCATGGCTTAGTGCTCTTTCATTGATTTAAATCCAAACACCATTTCTACTGGTCAGATCTGTATATAATTAGCTAGCAATAGGCTATGTTTGCTCATTACAGAATGTGCCATAAACATTTCTGATTAATTCATTATAATTGGATCCTCTCAAAATAGGACGTTGCACCTTTAAGGCAGGTGCATCGTAAATGATCTAACTTTTCCATTTCCAAGTAAGACAACAGATGTAAATGTAAGTCGTTTCGTCTACCATCAGTGGAATTCCTTATTTTTATTTTGATAACTACACCAATATACATGCTACTTGATTTACACCTTCACTGCAAATGGTGTGCTATGCTCAGCTCCGTGGGAGCATCAAAACCATAGTAGCATAGTCTGACTGTAAAGTGGTGCAATAAACCACTTTACAGTCAGTTTAGAAATGAATTACATCCAAACAAACTACAGTATGACTCTTAACCCTGTATTTGTTTTGTGATAGCATTTTGAGCAGCGGTCTAATGCTTGTGCTTATGCCTGAAAACAATAAGCGAATTGTTTAAAAACGCGACCAGGTGGCATTTTTTTAAACGATTCTCTAGCCACCATATTTAAATTGGCGCTGCTCTTACAAGTCAAACAATTACAATTTCCACTGCTTTGGTCGCAGTCTGGAACCCCGTATGAGGTGGTTCAGTGACTCAGAACTAACGTTTCTCACAGAAACACGATCTTGTATGCTTTTGTCATGCGGATGGATTTGAAGAGCATTTGCAGATTTTAACAGAAGCCTTTCCTGTCGGTAGTAAGACCAAGCGTCTTGAACGTTCTGATAACGAGGAGAAGGATGAGGGTCAGAAGAAGAAGAGACGGAGGATAAAGAGACCCCAGGCGGACAGCAGTGATGATGAGGGTAAGAGGAGCGGCACGTGTACTGCCTCGGCTGCCTTAAACCTTCACACTGGACTCCGCAGCCTTCAGCTGTTTGATGACTGGAAGCACAGCTGACAACTCTTCTATCTTCCGGTTATTCCAGCTTCTCCTCCACAGTGGCTAGAACAGAGGGAACCCTCGCCAAGTCCAGAGAGTCAAGTCAAGAAAGAACCTGCTGCGGTTTCACGTTCAGACGTAAGCAAGTTACTCTATTTATTTAGGGGCCAAATTGTTTAAGTTGAACGATGTACAGTATAATTAGTCAGAACTTTTTTCTTTGTTAGATTTCATCACCAATTTGTAATGCTCATAATACCCATCAGTCCGTGCAGGACCGTTCAGATTCTAAGACCAGGAAGAGGAGACGTGTACTGAAATCTCACACCTTTATGGATGATGAGGGATGCATGGGTAACTTTTTTCACTACATTGGACATTTGTTTCTATTCAACTTTATCCAAGTTAAGATTTTTGCCTAACTCCTCTGACAAACATGACTGTTGTTTCTATTCCCCAAATGTACAGAATCCATTCTCTATGTAAAATAAAATGTTAGATAGGCTGATCAATGTTTTCACAATGTCTAATTTGAAAAGTATTGTCTTTCTTGCAGTGACTGAGAAAGGCTATGAGAGTGAATCCTACTCTGAGTCTGAGGAGGACTTTAAGGCCAGTAAACAAACTGGGAAGAATCCAACCCCACCAAAACCAACTGGCAAGAAAGATGATGAGAAGAAAAGCAAGAAAACTGCTGCAGCCTCTAATAAATCAACTAAGCAGGCTTCTATTATGGGATTCTTCCAAAAGAAATGACAAGAAACTCACGTTGTGCTGAGCACTGCGAAGATTAACATCCAGTTGATGGACTCAAGGTCCTGGTGGACAGGAAGTCCAAACGGACACATTTTCAGCTGCTATGGAGTATTAAATACAGTTCCCTTGACAATGTTTGATGGAATGCTGCATAATCATTTTGTTTTCTCACAATTTAGAATTGATTTTCACATTATTGTATATGATAAACAGACAAAAGTATGCACTTGCATTGTGTAGTCCAATCAGTACAATAGGTAATTGCCCTGTCATTTTATCTTTTTAATGTTGGGTCATATTCGGTTACACTCCTGCTAGTATTGAAGGGCTTGCACTCTGAAACCAGTAAACATTCTGAACAGCAACAGTCCAACATGTTTGTTTCTGAAGTGTTTTGGTTGTTGTCTTGTAAAACAAATGCAACTCATCATTAAGCTATTGTTGTCGGTAGAAAATTAACTTGAATATTAAATCTGCATAATCATTAAAGATATTTTCATATTTACTTGTTTACAGTATATTAAAGCTAAGTTAGTGTTAAATATTAACAAACTGCAAATAGTTGCTAGTGGTTCGTGTAGATCAGTGTTTCTCAACCCTGCTCCTGGAGGCACCCCGCCCTGCATGTTTTAGGACTTTCTCTGCCCGAACAGACCTGATGTAGCCCACCGAGGGCTTGATAATGAGCTGATCATTTGAATCAGGTGTGATAGAGCAGGGAGAGATCTAAAATATGCAGAGCTAGATGCCTCCAGGAGCAGGGTTGAAAAACACTGGTGTAGGTGATATAGTTGTGACATTTGGATGTAGCCTACTGGTATCATCTGAGTAACAGTTTTCCATGGTTTTGATGTGACCACTCAAATGTGATCTGTCTGTGAGGCCATGATTGATAGAACAGCGTCCGCCTTTGGCAAGGCTTAACTCTGGAAGCAAACTTTGGAATCAAAATCTCTGATCGAACGCCACTTCTGTGTTATTGATTACTGCATGGCTTGCTACAAATTTGGATGCAAGATATTACCATGTGACAGGCTGGATTCGGATAAATGAACCGGCACCCTGAAATTCCCAGGACAAAATGAAACAATGCTTTGAGAATGTTTGGATATGTTTAATCAATTAAACAAAGACAATGTGCTGTACACTCATTCTGCTTTGATCGCCCACAACAAAATCTGAACATAAACCAACCTTGAATCAAAATCTGAACATAAACCAACATTGAATCAAAATCTGAACATAAACCAATATTGAATCAAAATCTGAACATAAACCAACATTGCGCTTGAAGACAAACTGGAAGGGTGATGTGCTTTTTGTTAACATAATGGACATCACTGGTAATATTTCATAATAGTGAATAATGAGTCACACGTTATGTGTGACCCCACAGTACAATGTCTTGTTTGGATGTGTGAAAAGCAACTGTTGAGCAAACCCATACAATGGAAAAACAGGCCTTGGATCATCTAAATGGAGGCAGGGATCATCTAAATGGAGGCAGGTTTTCATGTCTTGGCTATGAGGAAACATGACAAATACTTTCCAGGTTTCTCTTCAAAGGTCTGTTGGTGTGAGGGAGGGACTGTGGGTTGCATACTATAACACACAGCTGGAGTTAAATGTTGTTGGGGATGGGGCATGCAGGTATTTGGATGAAGGAATCAGTTTTGTGGTACATAAAGCAAAACTTTCAAAATACCAGATTCTCAACTGGATTTTTTTAAAAAAGTTGTAAATTTAACAAAATCATCCAGGCAAATAAATGCGGAAATATGTTGAATGATCGAAAGTTTCAGGGGGCAATAAATTCAACTATACTGTAGGGTAGCATAGGGCAATATGCCCCCCCATGTAACTCTCAAAAAACACTGTCACCATTCTTTTTTTCAACACTTCCTCTGGCTGCCACTAGTCTTAATCAACTACAGATTTCCTCTGTTTCATCACAATTTTTGAAGTAATGTCATCAAAACAATTCTGAGGTAAGTTGATAAATTTTGTTGTCATTTAGAATAAATTGTAGATATAATCTAATTGTGTTAAATCATTTTTTAAATATATATTCACATGTAGGGAAGCCTTAAGATAAATCATGCGATTGTTTAGACAGAAATATTTTATTTTTATTGTTTTTGGTTAAAGTAGTAATATGCTATTGTAGTATGTTAGGAGCCTGACCCCCCCCCCCCATAATTTCTTTGTAGATGTAATTTAGACACTGGCTAGCCCATTTAGCTAACTAGCAACTTTACTAGCAGAAAGTCTGATGTAAGCTAACATATTCTCACATAGCTAGCCAGCCCCCAGTTAGCTAGCTAGCAACCTCACTGGTAGAAAGTCTGAGGTGAAATGAGTGATAGCCCCCAGGCCAAGGATTCAGGAGCCAAGGCCTAGGAAAAGAAAAGCTGAGTCAGCTACAGTCCTGACAGCTTCACTTCACAAGAGGTTCCTGGAGAAAAAGGCAGGAAACTTAAGAGAGAGAGAGGAGAAAGAAACCTTTGAGACTGAAGAAGGCTGTCAGGCACCGCGGGAAAAAAGTGGTTCCAGGTTCCAAAACCTTAAACACCTTAAAAGAAGGGGATGCAGAATGTTTGTTTTGTAATGAGCTCTTCTCTGTTACCAGTGGGGACTGGATACGATGTGAGCAGTGTCAGATGTGTGCTCACGAGCTATGCTCAAACGTAAATGGAGTTGGATTCATTTGCGACCTCTGAGTGCATTGAAAATGAAATAATCTGTAAAAATTCTAAGTTACTGTTATGAAATGTTTGTGTGTTTAATATGTCTTTTGTTAGATCTGTTATATTCCAATGAATTTGTTTAAAAAAAAAAAAAATGACAACTATTAAAAACGTTTTCTCCTGAATCTCATTTTAGTTTAACTGTATGAAATGGCATTTAAGGAAAAGGTAACTGGGGTAAAAAAAAGGGCCAATTCTTTAAAACCCTAAGGCATTATCTTCTATTGGGATAATATTCCCTGAGGGTGGGGGGGCAACTAACCCCATTGGAGGGCATATTACCCCAGTAGCTGGAAAAAATGCCCCTTTCCAAAAAATTACATTTCATTAAATACAAATTAATCAGTCATCTGTAGCCATTTATTTTACTGTATAATCCATTACCCTAAGCATAGCCATCTTCAACATACTGAAAAATCCCTTTGTGTCAATAAATAGACATTGATCTTAGGGGTGTGTCTTACCCCAAACTACCCTGTAGAAGCTAATATAATTATATATTATTAAGAACTGATAGGCAGTGATGTCATGATGGCAAATTCAATTAGTTCACTTAATAATTTTCTAGTTATAAGTTAAAAATGAATATATCTCAGACAGTAAAAAACAAAGTACACCTAAATTCTGGACCAGTGTTACCACACCAACTTCAAATGTGCCCTTATTCTGTGGTCATTAAAAATCCTATGGTACTTATCAGAAGAGTACAGGTGTTAACTCTGGTGTCTGGCTAAATTTCCAACATGGCCCTATTCGTCCCATCATGGTCACCTAATCATCCCCCACATTCCATGTTGCCATGCATCACCCAGTTGGGTACTAGAGGTGAGTTTTATTACTATGTAAAACACTTTCAGTACCTCAGTTGGTAGAAAGACGATGTGTAAATACAATTAGTTCAAATTCATTGCCTGAATGTTGTACTGAATATGTACTCACACACTTCCATGCCATTTAAAACTCGAAACTGTTCTTTCTACAACCTGGCTTCTCTTTCCATCCATGGTTCTTTCGATTTCATGAGCCCACCCACCGTACAATTTTAATTATATTCCAACTAGGCAGATGTGGAATGCACTTTTTAGCCCAGGTGGAATAAATCAATTTAAGCACATACATAACAAGTGAATCCACATTATATTTCAACAGGGCTTGGGTTGTAGATTGTTTCTCAGTCTCTGAATACATTAAATATGATGTTTTCCATGGTAAACATTTGTTCTCAGTCAATATTTACAAGAAATAAGCATACTTTACATTTATTCTAAAAAGCCCCCAAAAATTGTAGGAAAGACAGCCTGGTAATTTACCTACAAAGTCTACAGCAAAGAAAAATGTTCAAAATGATTTTATTCTTAGGAGCCAGATGATTACAAAAAACACTTGCCTATACAAAAACATCTATGATTGATTTCTTGCATACAAAGAATAAATATGTTGAGTGGTGTTTAACTGCTTTCTGTCATCATTACATGAAATCGTACGATTTACAGAGCACATCTGGAGGCTGTTAGATGGTTCATTGCCCTCCTGTTTGTTTTTGTGTATAAAAGACTGTTTTGGATTATATTTATGTTTATTTTAAGACCTGGCAGAAAATAAGTATTAAGTAATCTAAAATAAAATATGCTGTAATAGATGTACTGTGCAAATACAGCAGATTGGACTACTAGAACAATTACTACTTAATTTCTTGATTTAACTGAATAGATTGTAAAAACACCTACTGCCAGTAGTACCTTATTTAACACATTTCTCTTTGATTTTAAAGGAGAATTGTAACTAAGCATTTCAGAGCAACTGTTTTTGTTCTCATTCCTATTTGAGTTCCTCAGACTGACATCAACAAACAACTTTAAACGCAAGCATTCACTTGCAATTTACTTTTTATTATGCCATTATTTCACTCCTTGAAAAACTCTTCAGAACTAAATTATTAATTGAAAACAGGTTTTTATATCATGCTCCTAGTAGGTCTTTGTGATATAATAGACTCTGGCAGCAGAGAATCGCTCTGCTCTCTGTCCAAAAGAAAAGATAGGCAAGACATTGTTAGGAAGGCATTGTGGATTCTGAGAACCTTCTGGAATTTATATCCTCTGGTCCATTTCAGTGTATCTCTGTGCGCCAGTATCTCCACATCTGGTGTAATCGTTGTAATCAAACCCGAGAGATGTTTTGGATATAAATTGAGGCCTAACAGTTGTTGAATAATTCTTCTGTGTTTGGAGGCTGAAACATTTGGCTCTGAGGCCAGGCAGCTGATTACCTCACCAACACTCCTCATTAATCAATGTGCCAAATGAGTTCATTCAAGATCGTCCCCATTCATCATAGTCTTTTGGATACATGTTAGCATGTTATCTTCAGGAGAATGGGATTGAGTGGGGTAACCACATTTTAAATAGATGCCTCCTTAACTTAACAGTTCTGCTCCATCTTCCTTAATCCCTGGAATAAGAATCATTTCAGCGATTGAAGAAAGTTCTTAATTTAAGACATGGTCTTGGTCTATCAATCATGCCTTCATTACAAGCATGTGTTTAAAATGTCAACCTCAAACAGTGGGGTTCAGGAAAGGGTGCTTAATGACTGAAGTGTTTATGACATGAATCCCAGTATTGTCCATATTTTCTTGGCACAGTCCTGATCATCAGCTGAAATGATCGGGGCCAACTTAATTAAGGAGAGGGGAAGGGTGTAAAAAACAGTGCCCTTAATAGATTTCGGAAGTATTTTGATGAAGCATAAACTCAGGGGTTCTCTTGAACACCTTAATCAGCTTTGAAAGCAAACACATCTATCATACTTAATTAATTTAACACAATTTGGCTCGCTTTGAATCAAAATACCGCCTGATTGATTTTCAATGCTTCAGTTCCTCCCAAACAGTATCTCTGAGGCGCCATATGGTGTAGCAGTCCAGCAGCAGATAGTTCTGATATTTATTTCCTCACCTGCTTCAAGCTATAGCAGCAAACAGCTCACAGTCACCCTTAATCCACTGAAAAGATCTGAACTCAGGATAATAAGACACGTGGGGCCATACATTCTGCCCATACAATATAACCATCTAGTAGTATACGCTACAACTATATGGTTGCTACTCATATCACGTTGAGACTCTTAAACGACAGAGAGGATTTCGAAATGCCTATATACGCAGGTTATGGTATCGTACTGAGCACAATAAACTTTTTTACTTGGATTCAAACTCTTAATCTGCATGACATCTAGTGAGCTTTTTTTCAGCTTTGTGAGAATTTCCTGGTCTGACCTTCTCTAAGAATGGGCAGCAGCGCTGAGTAGACATGCTCCTACAGAGAACTGACCCCACCATCTGATTTATACCCACTGACTGCACCCAGCTGTTACTATTGTCTGAGCCAAGACTAAGCATGCATAGATGAATCGGCCAAACGCTACTTAGGGGGAATTTGAAATGTCCACTCAAAAAATGAACACACCATATAAATGGTAAAAGCTTCAAGGCTTTCCAACAGCACATGATAGGATGTAGCATCTTGAGGTGAAGACATTTGTATGTGCTAAAATTGCAAGCGCACCCTTCACTGTCCTGTACATACACAAATGAGGTAGGCTTTACTTTTAATTGTAATCTGGGATTAAGATACTTCCTCAAAATATTACTCATGGCAAAATGATGCACAAAAAGTGGTTTAAACAATACATTGCAACCTCTTTTCCATACATTTCTTTTTACCCAAAAAATCTTAAAATATTAAATTAGCATTCTGGCCAAAAGCAAATAATTATACCACATGATTATGTTGGAAGATAAAAAGCTATATTTAATGGAGGAATGGAAAGGGACACATCTACCTTTTTTATTGAAGACCACCTTGAACCTGTCAGAAAAAGATTGCCAGAAACTGTCAAGTCCAACAGCCCACAGAAATAAATCACAGCTTCATTGTGAAACTATTGAGGTCTACAACTGAGGGGCTACTGTTTCAAAATATTTTGTCAGGCCTTTAGTGAGAGATGGGCAGCCGTGTCTGGCCCAATGTGTGAGGCCAACACAATGAGTCATTGTGGCTGTGAAGGGAGAGACCGGACTGTTGGAGTTCACAGAGGAGGGATATTACTCACAAGTCTGTGCACTGCTCACATATCGATAGGACTCTGTCTATGGCTCCAGTCTAGTGCACTGAATATGGCACGGAGACTATAACACTTATCTCACACCTGTTGACCCAAACACGCTTGATGACGAGCTGTTCACAGGGCAGCTCAACTCAAAGGAAAACATGAGATCAGATGAATGTGATTACAAGCCAACTATCTCGATGTGCGTAGAAAAGTAATGATGTGCGTTCTCATCAGCCTGACATAATAGTTCTTTGATGTGGTTGAAAAAAAAACACTCCAATAATGTCCTCCATTTTTAAAGACTTATTTTCTAGGGTTTGGGAGATTGCACATAATGTAAATAATTAAATGTGTCAAACTATTTCATGAGCATGTTGCAGTTGTGTCTTTACACGTCTTTTTCAAAAGACTGGGGCCACTATCAATATTATTTTGATTTTTCAATATTATTCCTCACGGAGCCCTCTGTTTTTCAGTTCTCTGTATTGGAAAATGTTGGTGTCCTTCCAACTCCTGACCTACATTTATATCAAATTAACAGTGCTCTATTGTACCACTCATCCCATTATAACCCTTGACAAAATAGACTATACACTGGAATAAAACTCCCAAATTACAGTCACAATTTATAAAGCAAAAATCCCCGGGGTCAGTGATGTTCCCTGGAGTATAGTCCAAGGAAAAACAACAGCCTGTCTTGTGCAGGAATTCTTGCCTCAGGTAGAGCTCAACTATATCATATTTTTGGTTGGCTCAAACCATTAGCCTTGCCATTACGTGCAAGAATGCCTTGAAACTTTGCAAAGGAGGAAGATACATCAAGTACTGAAATCCCACAAAATCCTGTGGAGAAAAACTGTCTTTCACAAAACTGTCTGAACATTATGATAAACATCTTACAGAAGAATATATTGTCTTTTCACCAAGGTAACCACAAAAATACATACACACTCTTTTTCAGGGTAATATGAAACCCACGTTTTCTGCAGAAGTCAGAAATGTGTAGCCCACCTTCCAGCACACACTCAAATGTATACATAATGTACAAACAAACATGTCCAATGGTCTATAGTTATACGGTCTGTCTCCAAACAATATCTGATAGTATATTTGTATTGCATTGTATTTGTATTTACAATAATATGTTGATTAATATTTCTCGGTACATTCTGAAAAGGGATATAATTTCAAACAGCAGTAGATCAGTAAAGTGATTGTAAAACATTTCTACTCAATAAAAGTGTTATGGCCAGATGGCAGCCTAATTAGCCCAGTGTATTTTTCTATTATATACATCTATGTTTGTTTTATAAAACCAGATTTACTGTATTCCAGTATGTCCAATCTAAAACAACGATACAACTATAATTAATATTAAGTATTTTTTTCAATGTTTGTCTTCAACTTCCAAATTAGCCCATCTACCGTTCTGTTTTGCTATTCGATTCCATTTCATTCCCTGTACTCCATGTCATAGATGTGGTAAAGAGGTCAATGGAACACAAATCGTGGAGGATGGACGGACACAGTCACAAACTCTGATCTACCAATATATATATATATTTGTCAACCCATTATGATTTATTTATTGTAGCAGACCCCCATTGGTGTTATTCAGTTCCATTTTGGATATACATATTTGACTGTTTTTCTTGCATAACATTTATAACATGTCCTTTTCAAGTTTAGTATTGGTCATTGCTAATTCTTCCTCCTATTTGTATAAGCAGGTAGGATTTCTGTTTGCCCTTAATTGTTCAGAATGACATGAAGATATATTGAAGAAGACATTCAAACAGGTGTCATCCACCAATTTTTACCTCAACATAATGTGAAATGCACATTCAAACAAAAGCTTAAATGTAGGCACATTTTGCTGCTGCTGTGCATTGAGGAGATTTGGCTTATTTTGCCCACAGCATCTTTCACCCATTTGTTTTCATGGCCTTCACATTGATATGGTTGAGTTCCACTGACATTTTTACCATTGGCCAAATGACAGGAGTGGAATGTTAGCAAAAAATGCTGCCACCCAGATTACTACCAAACACAACAGTGTTGACAATTCTGCTGACTATTATTACTATTATCGGACATGACATTTTTATGAGTAATGTTGACATTTTAAAATAAACAAAAGCTTAAACAAAAGCTTGTTATTCTATAACCAATGAGCAGTACTCTGTTTTATGTTTAATGAAAGGCATCAGAGTCCTCAACAGAAATGTGAATGTAACTTCAAAGGTCAAGGGATGAAAGTTAAGATGAGCACTGGCTTTCCAGTTGGTCTGGGTACAAAAACCTGACTACCTCCCTGATTCCTTCCTCACAGATCCTGGTCTTGGGAATTTCCTTCTGATTTTCTTCTTCCTCTTTGAATAGTTTCCAAGTCTCTGTGTAAAAGGAACAAAGAACTGACATGTTGCCATCCAACAGTAGACAAAAACCTACCAGTCAATACAAATTTCTTTCCCTAGCAGGAAACATGATAGTTACTGAGAAAAAGGAAAAAAGGCATTTTTAATCTGTTGAAATGAAATGTAATTTCCTTTGGTCTACAATGTCTATGACTTTGTGTCTGGTTTGAGCTATGTTGTCCAACAATTGTCAAAAATCATAGACATTAGCTATGGAGAGGAAGAATCCATGGTATCAACAAAATAGTTGTACTTTTGACCATATTTTACAGCTATACAGTGTTTGTTTACAATTAATTGTTTACAAACATTGGAGTAAAACAAGCAGATCAAGACAGTTGAACTAAACCGATAATTCATATATACAGACTCACTGGGTACATTTCATAAATGTATACAAGCATATAAAATTGATAAAGCACCTAAAGATTCTAGATTAAATTTAAAAGAAAGCTACGTGTACACAAAAACAAAGAAATGTAATCCCTTACCTTCATCTAATGTTGTCAGTAAGGTGTAGTTTTCTGGATTATCTATAAGGTCTTTCTTCAGAACATCCTCAGTTTCCATTAATTGTAAAACTCCTAGGGAAAGTTACAAAAATCCAAGTTGGGTAATATTCCAAAACAGTTAGGTAACCCCACAGCTGTAACTTTGTTATCACTGCCATGCTAGTGCCCTGAAGTCCTTCCCCTCCTAGTTACCTCCTACTGTCTTCCATATTTGCACTTCAACTTCAGCAGTCCCTTGTCTTTCAATAGCAATTATCCTAATGGTGTCCTCTGCGTGAACCTTTGACGATGGCTTAACTTTGTACACCAAGAGTTTGTTATTGTCATGTCCAAGATTTATGTTCATGTAACAGTCAGTCCTGTTGCTCTCGGTTTTAAGTTCTAGGGGCAAGGGAAAAAAAGGCATAACAAAACATATTGCTTAAAGAAATACTGCTGTAAACTCAAAACATAGGATTATAAGAATTTGTGTAATTGCATTGTGAATAAGTGCTAAGTACCTGGACAAATCTTACAGCATTTCCCCTCTGCTTTTATGGGATGTTGGCATGGATACTGGCTGGGACATGTGAGGCGTTTGCAGTCCTGTATGCCATCCTTACAGGTGCACAGAATGCACTCTAGAACTTTCCCCAGGACCGGGTGCCATACATCACCGTGAGAGTAGGTCTTACCACTGTATTGGCATGCTGAGAAAAAAAGAAAAAAAATGTACATAATCTAGACTTACATACATTACAATGACAGAGCTGTTGAGGTTATAAGAATGCTGATGACAAGGGGAGGGGCCTCCTACTGTAGAAGTAGTAGTACTTTGGAAGTAGGACTTTCAGGAATATATTCTGTTGGATTAGGGTTATCATTAAACGCTCACCCTTCTGCTGCTTCTTCTGCAGCAGGAAGTTGACGGTGGTCTCTGAGGCACCTTTGAAGTAGAGTTTGGGTATGCCCAGGCCTCTGGGAGTACCCCTTACCGTGGATGGAGTAGAGTGGACGGAACGCCCTCGGAGCTGATCCTCAACACAGTGGTCTACTGAATGCCTCTAATGTATTCATGAACACAAAAAAGACAGAGTTATTATGGGGTTACGTTGGGTTCACATGAAGTTCCAATGTTATCGAGTCAGAATGTGAACAATACATTGACACAGGTGGAGGGATTAAAACGAAAGCCAGTAATGAATCCGACATTAAAAACACATACAACGCCTCGATTCAGCTGCTGCCCTCCATCCTCCACTGACGAGTAGCCATTGATGCCACCATCTAATCGAACAGAAATTAAGCAATATACTCACTTATTTTGATATTTGCTTCGGTGATGACAGAAAGTAAGGGGGAAAGCTGTGGTAAGAAATGCATGTTCTCACCTCTGCACATCAGACAACAGGTATCTGGGACGGACACTGGTGAGGAGCAGGTCAGGGGCTGACACGTTTTCAGAGCACAGAAGATATTTCCATTCTACAAACAACAGAGGTACAAAATGGCTGAAGAAAGAACGGATGTTGTTTCAGACGTCGCAGAGCTGAGTGGCATCGGTAAAGCACGGGGCATTGTAGCTAATCACATAAACCCTTCGTCTGCGCTCAGATCTGACACCTGAAGAAAAACTCCCACATACATTCTCCAGAGTAACAAGCTGCGCATCAATGTCTTCGTTGTAAGCAACAAAACCATAAACTAGAAAGAAAGACAGAGATTCTGTGACTTACAGAACATGTGCACATCACACACTGGTTGGTTTGTCGAGAGGGGAAAAGATCATGGTTAGCAAAGGTTTCCCCTGGTTGGTAGATGGTTCCATTATACCTGCAGGACTTCACCGGGGCCCTCAAGCCAGCCGGAATCCTAGGCTCATCTGAGGAGATAACGGCAAAGACCCGGCATGTAACTTCCTTATGTCTTACAGACCGCTTAGCCTTCTCCTTAAAGATTATAATGGTGGTTACAATTGATCAAATACCATGACTGAAAAGGGCATTTAATTAAGCATATTCCACAAGGTGGCATAAACATTAAATACTGTAACTGACCATGGTATCTGACATGCTCGTATGGGCCTGAGGTTAATCCTACCTGTGCAGCGAGGGCAGCACTGCTGTGAGTCAGTCACTGGGTTCTCACATCGCAGAGTGGGACACTTTATTGTGTTACATTTCACATGGCCTGTCTACGAGAGGGAAACGTTACACGGTTTACGGGCATACCTTGAAATCCCACCCACTGAAATGCTTTCAAGCAACTGCCGACATGGTTGAGAGAAGCCTAAATCCTTGTTGCAAACAGTAGCCTACAATCCAATATTACTCTGATTCAAAGAGATTGGACACAGTAGTTGTCTATAGGGAAGTGTATGAGGCACTTCTTGGTACAGGTTTAATATTAAATTAACCAACAGAAGTTACCAAACTGACAAATGCCGTATTGTACTGGTAGAGTACCTTAGTGCAGGAACACCACATACAAAACATGAATCCAAAGGGTTCCAGATAAGGATGCCAGCTGTCTCCTGGACTGTAAGTTTTCTCTTTGAAAGTACAGAAAACTGCAGACACTGGGTGCAAGAAAAAAAAGTAATGGAAAGATGGAAGATAATACCCAGAGTTCACACTGCAGGTCAGAATGCCAAAATTAGTTTTTTTTTAATCTGTTTTTGCCAATGGATTGTCCAAAAAGCAAGTTTAAGTGACTAAATCAGATGTGTGTATGTGAAGACAGCAGGCATTTGCTGACTTTGCTAATTTAGTTGTCATAGTAACAAGGGGTTTGAGTGAAGGGATGATTGGTGGTGCTCATGCTTCCTCACTCAAACTAAAGTACTAATGTGACAGCAATGCCTGTTGGGAAGTTACCCTGTTGCTTTGAATGTGCTGGTCTAAGTACCATTCGAAATCCTCAAAAGATATGATAAAAAGTCGTTTTTGGCTAGCCACAACCTTCAACAAGCCAGCTAGCTGATTTAGCTTGTTAGCACACTAATTTGTTTATAAACAATTGATGCTGTCTGATTTCACCATTCAGACAAGTCACATAACCAGGAATCAGATTTGAATTGAATGTGGTTTGTAATATCAAACTATGTGGTTTTGAAGTTCAGACAGCTCAACAAATCACTGAAATCGATATGAGGAGAAATGTGATTTGAGTCAAACTGCCTGTATCAAGAAGGCTAAAGTTACTTTAGCAGCTGAATCATTTACCGTGTGAGGCAATGAAGACTTTTTCATAAACAGAAAAATGATAAAACTGATCTCTTAAAAAAATATAAATATATATCTTCAATGACTCACGAAGTAAGCTAACTGTCAATATCTAGGCTACTGCAACACATGTGGATTAAATCAGTACTGTTGTCATATGTTAATGATGTTACGTTGGCAAAACTATTCATAAAAATAATGTAACCATTACGCTGTTTAAACACAGTAATGAAACAATATTTAAAAGTAAATAAATTACTTTTCCTTACAATAGAATTACACACGCTATTAGGTGTACCCGTTTATTTTTTACTTTCTGTCATCATTATTGAAAACTTTTTTCTATATTTGGCAAGTTTACACAGTGCGTATGTTTCTGTCCTTTTTATCCAATATAGAAGCATTTCATCAATTGTGGATAACGGTAACTTTAGATTTGCGTAGATCGCCTGTCCTACCTTTTCTTGTTCTTATAACATCTGCACCACAACCAGCGAACAAACGGATGCAAATTAATAAGAAAAGATGCTTCATGTTGCGGGATAAGTCCAATATGAAATGAAATTGCAGCAACTGCGACAGCAAACCCCAGGACAGTGTGAAACTCCCCACTAAATCACGAATTTATTCCTGTTTTTCATTGAAGGCGCCTCCTACAGGATGAATACGTAAATTAATATACTGGGTGAAATAAATGATGTGGAGTTCCATCAAAGTTCACGTCAGGACGTTGAAATCATATGGAAGAAATAAAGGAATCTATAATGCACTTCAAGTCACGACTATATTATCAAATAGATACATACAGCAGACTTCCTAAAATTCACAGTAGCCCAAAAATAAACATGTTAAATAACACCCAAATAGGCAATTGAATGAAATCCGAATTTCAAAATGGGAAGGACTTCACCTTTTTAAAGTCACAAGCATGCTGGTTCTGTCAAGGACTTTAAGGCAGATGAGAACTGGACATCGGAACGATGACGCTTGGAGCAGCATGGGGACCTGTTTGCAGGTCATTTGGGTCCAGTGGATGAACAATGGAGATGGCAACAAGTATGATTAATCTTGCTTCCACTGCCAAAATAATGTCAGACGAGGACTGGAGTGTCACTGCACAGTACTTTGTATCAGAGAACTCCACAATTATAAATGCTACAGTTCAGAGTTATGGCCTTGACACATTAAAACATTTAAGATACAGTATACACAAATACATATTAAAGTATTTGTTTCATTTACTTTCTTAAAAAGTCAAATCAAAACAATGCAATATTACAAGACACAAAAAATTAAATAATTTGTCCAGATTTTATTAAAACACACAGATTAAAATGGTTATTCATACAGCCAGACGTCATCAGGACAACATCTTTACATAGAGCAAGGGGACAAAGGGGACACAGTATACAAAACAGACATCCACATGGCATAGGAAACTCTTAAATCCTCACTGCCATGTAACTCATAGACTTACTTTGACTAGACAAGATCACGCAACTTTGTAGAGCACTAGTCCATTTACTGAAGGTAGCAACAGTGATGCCAAACAGTGTTTAGCCTATAAATTAGACACTTCGCCATGAATGACACCAAAAACCACATTATCAACTTGAGGTTTGTTGATAACTACCATGTAAAGTACAAGCTGCAGTGGTTTAATTGGCTAGTTAAGTCTATTGGTTCCATTCACTTTCCATTTGTGGGTTTTAAACACAATGAGCCCGAAAGACGACATGATGTGGCTAGAAACAAGACACTATAACATTCTAATAAAAAAAGTGCATTAACTCCATACTGCCACTAGATGTCGCAAAACAAATTTTCCATGTAAAAGGCTAAAAACAGTGAAACACTTAACTGTTGGCAACCACCTGTTTACCGTCATGGTTGTACTCCTTTACTTTCACTGAGAAAAGGGACTCACTTGTGTGAAAGAAATCACAGTACTCTGGGGTACACAAAAAAAAAGCCAATCGAGAAAATGCACTTGACAGACTTCCAAAGTATTTGGTTGGGGTATAAAAATAGTCAACCAGTCTAAGAGAACATAGTATATACTTAACTCAAGAACTGTCCATCCATACCCACGAGTTTCCCCTATATTCACTCTATGTCCCATCAAACATGTAGAATCTGTCAATGTAGTAGGCCTACTGGAGGTTAATACTGGAGGTGTTCCTCAAAGGTTCTCTCCTGTAAGTCACTTACGCATGCAACCATACACACGCACGCACGCACGCACGCTCGCTGTCTCAGGACAGGATACTGCTCCCCGCTCCTGCATCTTCATCCTCCGTCCTCTGACGTTTCTTAGCCCGGATCTCATTCATGGCCTGCTCTATGGAACGAGTGTCCCTTTTGTTGGCCACGGGCACTGAGAACGGGTGAGCCACAAATTGAGACAGAACAAAACCCAGGTTAAAGGAGACGTCATGAAGAAAGAATAACAAATCAATGCACAGCTTCTTCACACTCACCCATGCCGTAGGCCTGGTTGGCCTCTAGTGTATGAGCCGCATCCTTGGCAGAAGAAGTGCCGATCAGGTGGCTGTACTTGTCCCGGTAATTAGAACTGGGAGAAGCTGCTCTCTTCTGCGTTTTACAGACTGTCTCCTCTTCCAGTGCAGCCTGCTCCTGAAGAACGGTGTAACGAACAGGTTCATTTATCAAAGGCCAACGCTTCTGAAACCCACTGACTCTCCCTAGAAGCACCTTGCACATACCACACAGAGACTCCGCAGATTCTTCGGGCATTTCTCCGCGTAAATGATTGTATTCTATCAAACCCTTTGCATCTATGGGCGTGTGTGGTTTAGCAGAGTTTCATGCTCCTCTTCCATTTTGTTACTCGGTGCATGAATGAGCGTATGTATCTTCAGACTTACTTTAAGTCTGCGTCGGTATTCAGCCTTCTTGGGGTCCCACTCCTCTCCTTTGCGGTAAGCCTCCAGCTCGTCATCTGACGGGGCAAACTCCTGCCAGTGTCATCAGATACATTCATTTTGTTATCATTTTCTCAGTTTAGCATCAGGGGAAATAATGACTATACAATGCATAATAGAATGCACCCACTGTGGAGACAATGGTACAGGTCAAGGGAAGGGCATGTACATCTGATGACATTTGTGAATGGAGCCATAAAGCATGTCCGTAGAGGACTGACCTTCTTAAAAATCATGACATATCTGCTTTCCTCGTCCTCCCCAAAAGAAAAAGATGTCAGACCAGCGACCTCTGCTACATCATGCCTTTTAACGAAATAGAAAGCGAGTACAATGTAAAAACACACACAACCGTTTCAATTTGTGTTTGCTGTGTTCTCCTTAAGTCAAGGTTTTACTGCATTGATTATGCTATCTATTTATAGTTCTAAATATATATTCCATTTACAATATGCTCCTTTCAATTTTTCCCATAGGATTGTACTTCCTCTTCTGTTGCGTACTGTCTTGAATGAATTCTGAGACCTCTTTCTCCATCTGAAAGAAAGAGGGAGGAGGTCAGCGGGGTCAAGAGCAGTGCCACTGGAGACTGGGAAGGGACTTTGTGATGTGGAGCTGGGCTGTACACGTTATTGGATGGATGGTGTGGAGCTGGGCAGTACACGTTACTGGCTGGATGGTGTGGAGCTGGGCTGTACACGTTATTGGATGGATGGTGTGGAGCTGGGCTGTACACGTTACTGGCTGTATGGTGTGGAGCTGGGCTGTACACGTTATTGGATGGATGGTGTGTTGGGTGAGCACAAAACCGGCCACAAAAGGAGACAGACACAACCATACACCCGCAGGCAGCATCTCACCCGTTTCCTGAACTCTGCTTTCTTTTTCTTCTCATCCTCCTGCATCTTCTTCATTCTTGCTGCCTGTTCTGGAATAGAAACAAAGGTGATATTTTCACTGAAAATATAGGCCTATTCATACCCATGAGTGGATATTCAGAATCTCTCTTTTACCACAAACTTTTAGCCCCTGACCATACCGTTTATTTATCAATGCGCCCTGGATCAGTGGCATATGGGCAAAATATTCCATGCAGCATAAGGATATAGTTGCTTGTCTATATCACATAAAAGCTGTTGCACATGTGACTTACGTAAGAACCGGTATACTTTCTAAAACGCAACAACCGCTAAACAGGCAGCGCGCTGCTTTTGAGCGAACAGATTGGCAAACATCGCTTGAATGATGGATCATTTAACCAATAGGAGCACTAGAAAGAATGCGTTTGACCAATAGGAGACATGTTATACAAGGACAAATACTCGTACGTGACTGGATCTTTTTCTGTACAGCACGGATCATAGGGAGATTGAGCATTCCACGGAAGGGATCCTGTATCAAATTCAATTTACGGAAATGTTTTATCTATATAATCGAGTACTTTATAAATAAGTTTCGGATAAATAGTTTCGGATTAATATTGCTTATACCTCGGGCCAGACAATGGGGAGGTTGAGAACTCCACGAAAGGGATCCTGTATCAAACTACATTTACGAAAACATCTTATATTCACAGTCTAATAGTTATAAATTAGTTTAGGAGAAATAGCTATACACCAATATTGCTTATACCTCGGGCCTTTCGTCGGCTCTCCTTGTCGCCAACTGTTGGAGGTTTTTCCATTGAACTCAAAATTGAGCCCAGGAGGTCCGCCATCTTGGACTGAATGATTCTAACCGGATGCACGTTGTTTAAAAACATTCGTTTTGAGGGGATACGCATGCGCATACAGGCTACTTATATGTTTTTATAAGTGGACACATTTTTAATATTAAATGTGCTGAAATAATATTGAAGTAGAATTATGTATTTTGTATTATTCTTGAGTTTATTCATTGTGCCTTTTTGCAGCCGTCTGTCCATCAGTGTGGGCTACACAGAAAAAGCAAGAACATTGTTTCAATGAATTCCATTTCTCATTTTGATTGGGAATGTTCTTAACTAAACAAATTATAATACATTAAATGTCAGGAATTATGGAAATTAAGGTATTAATCAGTTGAATGGAGGGAGATATATGGTTCACGTCACAAACAGTTTTGGAGGACAGTTGTGGAGGACAGAAGTGTAGTACATGGAGCTGAATTTAAATCAAAATTTTACTATGCAGGAGTAGTGAATCACAAAAATGATGTTTTGAAAGTACACAACGTAACATCTGATTTAAAATCATTCTCCCTTGTTACCATGCCGTGTGAACACATGGTTTATCAATCTCCAGTCTGTCACACAATGTTTTCTCTCTGTCCAGCAAATAGAACGAGCAGCAGCCAAAAAGCTGGAGTCGTGCTTGTGAGTCTAACTCAGACATTTATATCTGTCTATTCTGCCAGTTAAATACTGTCAGAAACTATAATCCAGAGCCATTTACTGGAACGATTAAAGTTAAGTGTCTTTCTTCAGGGCACAATATGACATTTTTGACCTTGTCGATTCAGGAATTCAAACCAGCAACCTTTAAGTTACCGGCTTAACGCTTTAACTACTAGCCTATCTATCACCCTTGCATGTTGTGTTTCTATTAAGGTGTTTCTATTAAGAAACACCTTGTTGTGATGTTGTGTTTCTATTAAGAAACACCTTGTTGTGATGTTGTGTTTCTATTAAGAAACACCTTGTTGTGATGTTGTGTTTCTATTAAGAAACACCTTGTTGTGATGTTGTGTTTCTATTAAGAAACACCTTGTTGTGATGTTGTGTTTCTATTAAGAAACACCTTGTTGTGATGTTGTGTTTCTATTAAGGTGTTTCTATTAAGAAACACCTTGTTGTGATGTTGTGTTTCTATTAAGGTGTTTCTATTAAGAAACACCTTGTTGTGATGTTGTGTTTCTATTAAGAAACACCTTGTTGTGATGTTGTGTTTCTATTAAGAAACACCTTGTTGTGATGTTGTGTTTCTATTAAGAAACACCTTGTGGAATTTGACCAAAATGGAGTTTCTTAGACTTTGGAATTTGAAAGAGATTGTCATTTCGCAGTATATGCAGTGCATGCCTTTTCTTAGTCGTAACTAACAAAAAAGCTGTCATTTTCAGGATCTCAAGTAGCCTATCGGTCTGTACCCTAGATGTCTCTCACTCCCCACTTCTCTCCCACTTTGTAAAGGTCAGATCTCCAGCTGTCTCAAAGTGTTAAACGCTGAGGAACGGAGCAGAAGCTGTGTGAGCGGAGGGGAGCACAGACACTGCACCACAGACCACTCTATTTCTATGTCGGACAGACAGCAGGCTGACGAAGGACAGGGAAAGAGAGAGAGCACAAAGAGGTGATGTGACATGCAGCGAGAGGGCAGACGGACTCGCTATGACACCACTGTGCCAGTGCTGGCCATTAGTCGCTCCCATTGTGTTCACGTCTTTGAATAAAAAAAATCCATTCCGTAAGGGTCAGAACGCTTTGGGAAAGTGTGGGTCCGTGAAAGTCAGGCTTCTTTTTGGACACGTTTTTCTTTTTACATTTGAAAGGAAAAAAGATACTCTTAGGGATGTGGATTTATATTCATTTTCGATGTTGGTACTATGATTTCAAGAGAAACCTCTGGCTGAATTTAATGAGACTTGAAAAGAGGTACAAGAGAGAGAAGAAAATGACGTAGTAAGTGGGTGAGTGGTGTCTGGGTAATATACTGTGGTCTCGACAGGCATGGAGGTGGTGATGGACATTAGTGGCGAGCAGGTGGTGACCAGTCTATCTAATCACACTGGCACATGGTGACAATGATAGATGTCTCGTCATCTTTAAAATATCCCTGTCCACTGCTACTATGGTAATGATTCTCTTGAGGTACCCTTCCCTTAAGGTCGTCTAGAAAATGGTAACCACCTTGTCTTCTTTTGCTCACACAAGGATAACCAAGCCACCTTGATGAATGACAATATTATGAGCATCACGTAACATATTTGGTAATGGATGCATTCAATAGAAAACCAGTGTATTATTTTCTCTAACCTGGTTGTAGCATGCAACATACATGCCATTGAAATACTGCTTGTCCCTGTTAATAACTGCAATATAGTGAACACTAGCCATTTAATGGTTATTGGGGGGATCATGGACATATGGAAGCTTGCTATTTAAAATCAATGCAAAATATATATTTTTTCATTTTTTTGCCATAGTCAAAAGGCAGACAGACCATGAAAACTGCTTTGTGTGTGCACATATTGTCCTGCCAAGTGTCCGGTAGATTTGGTTGCGTGACCACCAAAAGACAAAGCAGCTACAGTGAATGAGGTATACTTTTTCAGATATTTAAAGACAAGCATCATACATCCAAAACAGGGGTTGTTTTTCTTTTTTGTTTCAAGACAGTAAAATAGAAGTTACGCAGGCAAAGTTACAGTCTTAAGGAGTGATCCAGGCATTTATGTACACTGTGTAGTTGATTTTCATTTAAACCTAGATCATGTTAACATGATTACATAAACACAGAACAAAACAGCATGTGAATCTGGTTGAATCTGTCATTTGCCTAATTCATAATCCTTACAAGAATTCAATGTTTTCCATATTCCAATTAAGAACAGTGAAGTATTTACATACGCTGGAAATTAAAACAAACAAACTGGTATCAAAAATGCACAGAGGACACACATCAGTAGTAATAACAGAGGTAACTATGGTGGGATAAGTCTCTTGCTCATTTCAAATCCGTTAGTGACCTGAACCTGATCACAAACCAAAACTTTACATGAGAAGTTTAGATAGCAGGACTAAAGGATAAATATTTACCTGGAACTAACATAAATGAAATACAGCCGAACGCATACAGAAATATTGAATAAAACTGGGAGAGAATAATCATATTTTCATGAAAACAAACTACAAGGAACTCCAGAAATAGGCTAAGCAGGTGTGTCCAGACTGCCCAATAAAACACTCATGTCATCTGTTTCAAACCAACACTAACCTCATCTCATCCCCAGAGACATGTGCCAAAAAGCACACTGCATTTAATCATCAGTTACCACCTGACACCAAATGCATTGCCTCCCACCAGTCTGAATCCTGATGGCTGCTAGGTCCTGTGCATTCGTTTGCATCTTTTGGGAAATATAGAAAGACTCATGTGCTTTTACAGGCCGATGATAATGTAAGCGTGTGCACATGTTTTGACCGTTTTGTTTTGTCAGTAGTCTCACCTGTCATTTGTCCACTGCTAAAAGAGGCCCTGATTCTGGAACAATAGTATCCTTAATCCATACGTGACTCTGCAGCAAATCCCTCAGTCTGACTCATTGGCAGTTTGAATGAACACAGTCTTACACGTCATTGAATTTCCAAGAAAATGCACAATGAAGCATATTGGATTGTATTGTGACATTATGTGGTGAACATTGAACTTTGAAGACACTTTGCATCTTTTTAGTCACGCAAAGGTTATGATTTGTCTGGTATGTGACCAATTTCAAATGGATTTGCTAAAACAAAGCGTCCAAAAACACACTGAAAGACTGCAAGTTTAGCAGAGTGAGTTGTGCCTCCGTCTGAGCAGGAATTACACATCTACACAGTACCGTTCACCAGCAGTGAAGAGGCTCCTCCAAACAAGCCGGCAAAGGTTTTCATTGTCGTTGACGCAGAAATGGTTTAAGACAGAGGACAATATACACGACACTGCAGAGAGTAGATAAAGCAAAGCTTCTAGATGTTTCCGCGGAGCCTGGATCAGCCCCTTCCACTTGCTAGTGTAAAAAAGGCTGCTTCGAGGGGCACTTGAAATCTACACAAACCACGAAAGCCATGCCACATTTAACACCCTGCTCGGGCTGGTCTCTTAAAGGGACATGCGTACAGTTTACACACAGAGAAGACACAAAGGAAGACACCGCTGTTAAAGGACACACAGTGACGGGCCAGTCACGTACGAAGATGACAAGCCGGACACTCGTGTGCTGCTAACCTTTGGCTCTCTGCTGGGTACTAAACATCATTCGGGCTCGCAGGCAGTGTTTGTCCTGTGACAGCGTTGGTCACCCCGCCTGTGGGAGACGTCAGAGCTGTGGCTCAATGTTGCTAAAAGTTGCTTAATGGCATCAGAGAGTTCTCCTCCCATTGACGACAGCGCGACTGTTGATGAAGCAGGGTGCGGTTTGCATGAAGACACCGTGCGTCTCCTTCATTTAACTGTCTCCGTCTTTTTCCGTCTTCAGCTCTGCCCTCATTGGTCTCTCTGGATGACGGAACCCTAATGCTCGATGTGTCGGCCCCACTCTCTTTTTGTGGACATTATCAGTCTGTGAGGGATCTGCGATATACATATTTTTTGAATGTTTGTTTTTGCGCGTTAAAATATTTTGTTTTTCTGTACATGACACAAAGCAATGCGCAGAATGGATTGTGCGCAAATACTGGAAGCACAATGTTGCTGAGGGCATGCACGTTGTTGGTTATACTGAAGGGGGAAAGAGCGATGTTCCTCAATGTAAAAGCATTTTCCTCATCTTTCTAGACCCGTGTCCTTTACGCAATCGTTTCCGCTTCATGCCCTTGGTTCCTTCTTGGAGTGGGGCTTGTTTCCCAGCAGTGAGTCAATCTCAGCCACAGTCTGAGGGGTCATCTGTGAAATAAGCTGCAGGCATAATATGGCATGTCAGTTAATTACCAGGCAATAGATGTTTGGTGACTGCTAGCTTGTTCGCTTGCTTTAAGGATACCTGGAATCTCTTTCCACTGCATTTTTATGTGATTATGTTGACCATCACGTGCATGTGTTACGACAGTGTCATTAGTTTGATGAGTGTATACAGTAACGTCTCAGTAGTGTGATGTTGAGGAGAATCTCCTTACCCGGAGAGCGCCCAGGTTTTCCACCAGCTGGTCAGTGTTGGAGACACCCAGCAGCACTGAGCTCACACCCTCGCTGCGAAGACACCAGGCTATAGAAGGACATAGGGAAAAAGAAGAACAGAGAGAGAGGGGGGGCTCAGAGACGCAGGCTGAGAGGATGCGCCAGGCTGTTGCCTCCTGTATTTCACTATGTTCCGATTCTAAACACGATCTTTCAGTGTCAGAGAAATTAGATAACGGAGATGGACGGAATGCTTAACCCGCGTACACATGAACACCCACACACACACACACACACACACTCTCCATACCGATGGCTAGCTGCGCGGCAGTGCAGCCCAGTCTGTCAGCCATTAGGTGGAGCTCTTTGATCTTGGCCAGCTGCTTCCGTCCCTCCTCACTGTGGACGCGCTCCTTCAGCCACTGATAACCCTGTGCCAATATAAGATGGAACAAATGCGGAAATATTTAATCATGTCAACCACAGTTGTAGGCCCGAAGGGAAAAAAGTGGGATGGCAACTGAAGAATTTCAATGAATTTCTGAAAAAAATGAAAAATGAAAATTCTTATTTCCATTCATTCCAAAAAAAAAATTCTGGAGAACTCACTTTTATGTTAGCCCTGGAGATATCAGGAACACCCTCACTGTACTTCCCTGTGATTAGTCCACAAGCAAGAGGAGACCAGGTCATTGCCCCCACACCTAGACAGCAGAGAGATGGAAACATTTAGGAAACATTTAGACTGCGTTCTCTGCGAGCGACAATCTGAGGAGAGCTGGTGCTGTTGGCTGAATGGCGTGCCCGTGGTTGACTGACCTATCTTATGGTAGAGGTCAGGGAGCTGCACCTCCACCTTGTCCCTCTGGAAGTAGTGATACTCGGCCTGCTCACATACCGGTGGGATCAGGTTGAATTGACGCGCCACAGAGTACGCCTCCTGGTGGTGGGGAAGCGGAACAACGTTGTCACCGTCGAGTGCAAATGGCCTTGTGTCGTTGACTTCCGAGAGCAGGTGTTGACGGGAATGTTTTAGGAAACAGGAAGGATGACAGAGACTCACCATGATCTCCATGGTGCTCCAGCGAGAGGTGCCCCAGTACATGGCCGTGCCCTGATTTATTACAAAGGTCATGGCTCGGACAATCTCTGCAGATGACATAAACCCACTTGTTAACAGATTGTAATGAACATACTCTAAAAAGCGATGCCCTTTTCGTACGGGATTAGTTCAACTGGAGGAGCTCGGTAACGGGTAATGTCAACGCATGCGCGCACACACACACCCACACACACACCAAATCTGTGCAGAAATTTTAGCCCCAGACATATTTGTCATTAATGGGGGGAGATAACCATTTTTTTGTCCCCAAGGTCCTCTGAATATATTTATCTGATGTGAATTGTGAAATTACCAGTTGCCGTGCTCAGTTTGCTAAAGAACATGGGATGATTAGCACAATGTGCACATAGCATAACGATTATTAACCTAGTTTATCTTGTAACCTCTTTAATAGGGGTATGCATATTATATTATTCATAAATACTGTATAATGAATGAATTGACAAATGTCAGTTAATTAAATGTTTGCGTACAGTTAGTAGTTGTTATTTTTGACTTCCTCTGAACTGAAAGACAATTACAGGCATTCCCAGGGAAAATTTAAATATCCTAGAACAGCCTCAAGTCTTTAGACATAACAGTACATTTTTTATGAGCAATTCTTTTTTAATTACACTGAGCAGTAAAACTAGTCCTGTCAGAATGTAAATATTAAGAAACTTTTTACAACGCCATAATACACAACATAAAGTGTTGGTAGCAGAGCAGAAGACTGCTTTGGAACAGATGGATAGTTAAAGTGGTAGGATTGATGTGACTGTAACTGACCTTCCATAGGGCTGTTGACATCATTACGGTTCGCGAAGACGATGTCCACATAGTCTAACTGCAGTCTGGATAGAGACCCTCTCAAACCTGTAATGTAATTGGCAACATCATTGTCATTATTATCATCATCATTGTTATTATTATTATAGGTGAAAACGATTTTACCTTCAATTATGTGCTTCCTGGAGAGTCCTCTTTCAGTCTCCGCCCTGTAGAGTGATAGTGTTCAAGTCAGGGGAAAAACAGACATTTTACAAAAACTGTGGAGAAATTATATCTGGCATTCTTCTCCAAAAAATACTTACTGGCCCCCCCAGTAGATCTTGGTTGTCACCACGTAACTAGAACGTCTTCCAACGAGATGGGAGGAGAGATCAGAGAGCACAAGGAGGAAATAGAATATATATTTTTATCACACTTCGATATGATTGCAACCACTGAGAATAGCGTTTGAAATAGTGCCAACTTTACCAGCCGTGATGAAAGACATAAAAACATAAACCGTAAAAATGACATTTTATCATGTCGAAAACAATGTCTGTCTGTTCTTAAGAAATATAGAAAAAATAAGAAAAATTAAGAAATATATTTAGAATTTAACATATTTAGACAGATGGCTATTCATATGCAGATGATTCACAGAAATATGAGTAATATCACCTCCATCCTTTCTTTTTGATGATGTTCCCAAGGGTGATTTCAGCCCTGTGGAGAGAAGACCTGACTAAATTAAAATATGAAAAAAGGAAATAAACTTCAGTGGGGAGACTGAAAGATGGTCACAGAGTGGGAGAGAAAGAGAGAGAGAGTGAGAGAGAGAGAGAGAAAGTGGGAGAGAGTTATACAGTCAGGCATTGTATAGAGACATCGACTGTGTTCATATAAGCAGCCTACAGTACCATTGACTAATATTGGCACCCATGGTAAATTTGACAAAACCGGCTATGAAAGAAATGTCTTTTTTGTTTATCCTTTTTGTCTTTTATTGAACCTTCAATTGAAGTAAAATTACTGGAAAAACGTCAAATTAATTAAATAAACATTTGTCTCCAAAAAATGTGTGCCACAATTATTGGCACCCCTAGAATTTCTTATGAGTAAAATCTAACTGAAGTATATTCCCATTCATATTTAAATGTTTTAAGTTCAACTGAGTGACTAGGAACACTTAAGTGGTAAACCATGACTTTGTGTTTCACAGGGGTATAAATATGAGGTGACATACAGGCCAAATTCCCATAGTCATCCATCTCTATGTGAAAGACCCGAGAATAAAGTAACGATGTGAGACAAAAGGTTGTTGAGCTGCACAAATCAGAAAATGGCTCAACAATTGAAGATGCCCATTTCCACTATCTGGGCAATGATTAAGAAGTTTAAACCAGCTGGAGATGTTAACAATCGGCCTGGAAGAGGAAGTGTGTCTATATTGACCCCAAACACAGTGAGGAGGATGTTTCGAGTGGCCAAAGAGATTCTGTGTGGAAGACGAGTCTCAGATCCCGTGCCATGTGTTCTCCAACCTCATTACGCATTACAGGAGAAGACTCAGAGCTCTTATCTTGTCAAAGGGAGGTTGTACAAAGTATTAAATGAAGGGTGCCAGTAATTGTGGCACACATATATTTGAGATAAATATTTGTTTTATGATAATTTCTTTCTTATATTTTTTAAATTTTTGTTTAAGTTTCGATTTCTGTGGATATTTTGGAAGAAAGATGAAAAGAATAAACAAACAAGAAACCAGGCAAGCCTAGTTCAGCTGGCCTCCAATTAAAAGTGATAAATGTAGTTGCCCTCCCTGGAATCGAAATCGGGTCTTCCACATAAAAGGCTGTCTTTAACCACTATGCCACAGAGCTATACGTGTCAAGAGTTGGTATAGCATTTCAACATTAGATCATTTTGTCACACATTAACACTACGCCAAGTTTGAATATTTCGCTAGACATCATTAAGCACTGTGTTAAACTGACTAACGTTTCTTATTAAGTTTACCTCCACCACAAATAGCATCTATGAACTGTATGACTTTTGCCACTGGCTGTTTTAAAAGCTTATTAGCCAGTAATATTTAGCTAGACACCATTAACATTGTGTTAAACTGACTAATGTTTCTTATTAAGTTTACCTCCACCACAAATAGCTATGAATTGTATGGCTTTTGCCATTTTAACAGCTTATTAGCCATTCGTGAATTACATTGATACAATAACTATCATTGACGATAACTGACATTTTCGTTAAGTAAAAAGACGAGAGAATCGTGTAGCCAGCAAAGTTTTTGTCTATCCTGAACAAATCCTAATGCATAATTCGAGTCAGTCAGTCAGTCAATCAGTAAGAGACATTTGCCCTTCTAGGCTGGCTCTACTTACACGGTCCGGCAAAATTTTTAGGCTGTTTGGTTCATATTTACCAAGAGTGCCAATATTAGAGGAGGGCAATGTAATTATGGTCCCCTTCTGTGTGGCTAACTAGTCTTTTGACCGATCAGATCAGCTTCAAAAATATATGTTGTGAAATATCTGATTTGGGCTGCCTGTGTAAACACAACCAAAGACATTACATTGAATAGAGCAGTGGAGAGTGGCGTAAAGGCTGACCTTCCAGAGGCATACACCTCTGCTGTGTCAAAGAGATTCACCCCGGCCTCATAGGCAATGGTCATCAGGTTCTCAGCCATCTAAGGGGACAGAGACAAAGAGACTGTGACAGAGAAAAACTGATGGAGAGAGACAAAGGAAGACTGATGAATAGAGACTTGGACAGAGAGAAAGAGAGAGAGAGTGGGATAGGGAGAGAGACAGAAAAAAAGACTTAGACAAAGAGGGGCTTACAATGTCAGACAAGGGCTGAGAGGACAAGCACATCCTCAGACCGGGTTAAACATGGCATCCGAAGTCATTGTTACATAATACAATACTCACCTCGTCAGAGATCTGTGATCCAAATGTCACCCAGGTGCCTACAGTCAAAATGACACAGAGACAGACGAAAAGACACAGAGAGAATCAGTTCTGTTACATTGCTCGGGGAGTCTCTAATGCATATTTTTCTGGTCCATTTGTTTTGTACTTACCCAGCCCCAAGCAGGACACACGCAGGCCAGACTTCCCCAGGTTCCTGAGGCAGAGAAAGACATGGATTGGGATGAGAGAAAACAAGAGGTATGAACATTTCCAAAGGTGACAAAGCTGCACAACATACTGTAAGCCCAAAAGCGTTAGTAAAAAGGTACCTACATTTGCACTTCCAGATCTTCCAGCGTACTGAGCACAATCACAGAAATGAGTTTCTAAACATGGTCAATGCCAACACCTTTCCAGTAAATTTAACAAGCCCATCTGCAGTTACACATTCTGAATAACCTTTGGTAAAGCCAAGACATTTATTTGTTTTTATCCGCTGGGCTATCTGGATAAGTGAGTGTGTTTTTGGCAGTGATACAAGGACCGCCACGGCCCAAGTTCCCAGATGGCCATGCTCGAACAGTTGACCTTTACTCTTCTCACATCAACAGTTTGGTGTAATATAGTGTACTTTGCCATTACAATGGAAAGGCACTCCACAGTGCAACCTCTAAGCCGGTTGAAGCTGTGTATACTCTGCTCATATCTGTGAGAACATGGTGCTGATTGACACGGTTTGTGGGGTTGGGGAGACCAGTTCCAGGCACATCACATCTGGTAACTCAGACAGTTGGCTGTTGAAGGACAGGATACAGAAGGGATCAGAGAGCTGCTGTGAATCCTCCAGATCATACAGGCGTGTGCCACTGGAAATCACGCGGGCTTCATCCCCCCGTCCTCCTCCTCCCTTATTCAAATCAGCTGAGGAGCCAGTTGGAGAGCAGCCGAACTGCAGTGGAACTCATTTCTCCTCACCGTCTTTTGATCTGGGTGCCTCGCCCCTCTCTGTCTGCCTGTCTGCCTGCCTGCGTCCGCCACAAATAGCCGGATGGAAAGAGACAGACTGTCAGAGCGTTTCGATTGAGGCGGATGGGAGAGCTGCTTTATTTCCCCTGCTCTATTTTTATTTGCCTGGCCAGCTATTTTTAGATGTGAGCATAAAGTATATTGTGTGCACATTTTGTGTGTCAGATATACTGTTAAGAAATAGCGCCCGGGTAATTGATTGAACGAATATGTATGAGCAGGGAGAGACGGAGAATGGAGCACCTGATAGCAAATGGCATGAGTCATTCTATGTCCCCGTAAAACCAGCCCCTGGGAAAAACAGTCACTAGCTCCCACTTTCAACATTGACAGGGATTAAAATCACAGCATATTGACCACATCAACACAGATATCTGACATTTTAGCTGAGAGCCTTTCCTCCGAGAGTTGATGTTTTTTACTGGTCTGATAGAAGCATGTGTCTCCAGCTTAATTACATCCTTCAATTTTTTGGATGAACACAACCTAAGGCTGTAGCCTTTAGTGGAAATCATGCATCAATGTCACTTTGAGAATTCAGTTAGGATAGAGAGAAATGTAGAGGCAGTGGGGCAAGTGTGAGTTAGGGCTGCCACTGCTGGACCCCATGCACTTGTTTGGGGTTCTGGCTGATTATGATGGAGTGTGACTGTCATTGTCAATGTGTGTAACAACCCCCCCCCCCCCCCCTGCACTGCTGCAAACTGCAGAGCTGATGTCTGTTAGTCAGTAGGGGAGTACATGGACACACACAGACGGACAGATTAAAGAAACAGAAGAACACAAAAGACTACCGTCTCCATAGCTACGGGACATACTACAGTATCCATAACTATGGGATATACTACAGTATCCATGGCTACGGGACATACTACCTTATCGATAGCTACTGGACATACTACAGCATCCATAGCTACGGGTCATACTATGGTATCCATAGCTATGGTACATACTACAGTATCCATAGCTAAGCGACATACAACAGAGTGCATACAGTGGATATAAAAAGTCTACACACCCCTGTGAAAATGCCAGGTTTTTGTGATGTAAAAGAATGAGACAAAGATAAATCATGTCAGAACGTTTTCCACATTTAATGTGACCTATAATGTGAACAATTAAATTGAAAAGCAAACTGAAATCTCCAAGGGGGAAAAATGAAAAATAAAAACCTTACAATAACCTGGTTGCATAAGTGTGCACACCCTCTTATAACTGGGGATGTGGCTGTGTTCAGAATTAACCAATCACATTCAAACTCATGTTAAATAGAAGTCAATACACACCTGCCGTCATTTAAAGTGACTCTGATTAATCACAAATAAAGGTCAGCTGTTCTAGTAGGATTTTCCTGACATTTTCTTAGTTGCATCTCAGAGCAAAAGCCATGGTCCACAGAGAGCTTCCAAAGCATCAGAGGGATATCATTGTTGAAAGATATCAGTCAGGAGAAAGGTACAAAAGAATTTCCATAGCATTAGATATACCATGGAACACAGTGAAGACAGTCATCATCAAGTGGAGAAAATATGGCACAACAGAGACATTACCAAGAACTGGACGTCCCTCCAAAATTGATGAAAAGACGAGAAGAAAACTGGCCAGGGACCCTTCCAAGAGGCCTACAGCAACATTAAAGGAACTGCAGGACTTTCTGGCAAGTACTGGCTGTGTGCTACATGTGACAACAATCTCCTGTATTCTTCATATGAATGGGCTATGGGGTAGGGTGGCAAGACGGAAGCCTTTTCTTACAAAGAAAAACATCCAAGCTCGGCTGAAGTTTGCAAAAACAAAAATCAAGTCCCCCAAAAGTACGTGGGAAAATTTGTGGGAAAATACGTGGGAAAATGGTCGTGGGAAAATTTGTGGGAAAATACGTGGCAAAAGTACGTGGGAAAATGGTCTGATAAAACCAAGGTTGAACTTTTTGGCCATAATTCCCAAAGGTATGTTTGGCGCAAAAACAACACTGCACATCACCCAAAGAACAACATACCCACAGTGAAGCATGGTGGTGGCAGCATCATGCTTTGGGGCTGTTTCTCTTCAGCTGGAACTGGGGCCTTAGTCAGGGTGGAGGGAATTATGAACAGTTCCAAATACCAGGCAATTTTGGCACAAAATCTTCAGGCGTCCTTTAGAAAGCTGAAGATGAAGAGGAGGTTCACCTTTCAGCACGACAACGACCCAAAGCACACATCCAAATCCACAAAAGCATGGCTTCACCATAAGAAGATTAACGTTCTGGAATGGCCCAGCCAGAGCCCAGACCTGAATCCAATTGAACATCTGTGGTGTGATCTGAAGATGGGTGTGCACAGGAGATGTCCTCGCAATCTGACAGATTTGGAGCGCTTTTGCAAAGAAGAGTGGGCAAATATTGCCACGTCAAGATGTGCCATGCTAATAGACTCCTACCCAAAAAGACTGAGTGCTGTAATAAAATCAAAAGGTGCTTCAACAAAGTATTAGTTTAAGGGTGTGCACACTTATGCAACCAGGTTATTGT
>JACXGI010002779.1:46720-62195 GCA_016801175.1 Esox masquinongy | reverse complement strand
AGTGACACCATCGGAGAGGCTGCCACCGGGCTCCAGTGCCATTTCATATTGACTGTGACACTGTCAGAGCCTACGGGCATGTCAGGGGAGTGGAGCACCGGTCCGTCCCTTCCCTCGGCAGCCTGCTGTTACCCCTCGGCCCGTTAACGAGCACCAGCCAAACCCTGAACGTGTCACACCATGCACAGGGGTACAAACCAGGGGCGGAAATGGAAACCCTAGCCGTTGAACACACAAGGTTAAATTGACCATTATAATTCAGCGTATGAAATGTTGACTTTCTCGGGGGTGTGAGTGCGGTCGCCACTGCAGACACCATCGCAACCCACCCACCTATACATCCATCCCCAAAACAGCAGAGTGAGTTTCACAGGGAAAGACAATTCACCCCCCCCCACCTCGCCTCATTGTCAGGGGTGTAATAGAAGAAGACACTCGAGGCTGTCAGTGCTACCAAGTGAGGGGGGACCTGTCCAAATGTGACACCAGTCTCGGTGGACACGCAGTGGGCCAAGGAGCACTGTCTCCTGCCCTCTGCTCTGGAACCGCCAGAGACACTTGACTCTTTCTCCTCCCTTCAGTCCCTCAGAGCGTTCTGCTAATGTTGTGTGTTTATTTCCGTTTATTAAGCAGGGGGACGAGGGAATGCATGGAACCGTACCTGTTTAGTCATGGAGTCGATGAGTCGCACGTAAAAGTCCTGCTCTGTCCTGATGCCTGATAGAGACAAACGCAGAGAGAGAGGAAAAGAGAGAGAGGGAGAAGAGAGAAAGGAAGGGGAAAGAACAAAAGATGAGTGGAAATGGGGTAGACACACATCACCGAGGCACTGACTAAGGTTCGTCCCAAACTATGCATTGACCAACAAAGTTGACCTCACAGAAAATTATCTAAGGGCACTACCAAATTTTCATATTTATTTTAGTGTCTGGAAATAACTAAATATTCTTAACTTAATAAATAACGTTTTGTCAATAAAGATTTTTTTTTCAAAAAAGATGGTAATAAACCAAATAAAACAGCAGAAACTTATCTTCCACATTTCAGAATTATTCATTATTAAAAAACATTAAGATTCCAGTCACATTTTAGTTTCTGTATTGGCAAACAAAATGTGTTTCCCATTAGCAATGTCAGTGAATATAGCTCTTGTCTTCATACGATATTTGCACACTTTTCTTGGCACCATGTTTTGATGGATTATGGAATAGTTGTTGCCAAACGCATATTTGAAACATATCCAAAACAAAAAGTAAACAATATATAAACAAGCCTTTACTGACAACTGAATATGCATAAATAACGTTACATCTTATTCTACAATGCGTTATTGCCTGTTCGTTAAGATTAACACAATTAAATATTGATGGTTTCATTGTTCCACGGACTGTGAAGCCTCGCGCCATGTGTTGCCTACGAGGAGATCACGAAAACCACACCAATATAAAAACTTAAAGGAAAAAGCATAACCTGTAAAAACAATAACACACTTGCACGTCGACACAAGATACAGCGACCTAAACACGGTTCTCTTTTTTGATGACACAAATAGCTGCTAAGCGGGCCAACAGATCAACCAAGCAAGACCATTGAGGACAAGGTATTAGAGCATAGCTAAAGTATCCAAAAACAAGACGCGCAATACTAATTAGCCTATATGGGAAAATATTTAGCAATGATAATTTTTGTGAAAAGAAAATAATTCAAGTCATGAAATTCAGAAAGCCGTAAAGTTGTATTAAGCAACATACGGCAGGCCATTATAGGTTACTATTGATATTAACATTATTTTAATTATATGACGGTATAGGCTACATTTTTAAAGCAGCACCCCGTATTGACTATTAAAAAAATGTTATACAGAATTACACGTTTGATTAGCCTGTTAAAAATGTAACAATTCCTGTAACGCAAACATGACACCAGCGAACAAAATCGCGGGCTAAAATAAATTGCACCTGGCGCTGTTATTAGAATTTGATGCAAATCGTGTTTGTGGTGGGCTATGTATCCGCTTCCTGCGACTCAGAACATGAGAACAACTGTGACGACAGCAATTGACCTGTTTTACACTCACCATTACTGTAGAGGAGTTGCAGTCTGTAATGAATCCCATTGTTGGTCTTCTCTCCAGTGGATTCCTGTAAATGAACAGATTTAAATTGGAGTTAAACTAATTTAATTAATCCGATAATGCAACCTTGGTGCGCTTTTGCTGAAATTAGACTGAGCTCTCAGAATTCGGCTAATGAATTTACAATAACTTGGTGATACGTTGAATTTTAGCATAATAATATGTATCAAAATCTAGCATAATTTCTCTACACATACATTTTTAATGATTCAACATCGACTTAATTGAACTTTATAGAGAACTGTAAATTAACCTCTGTTTGAGATGAGAATATCTTAAAGATACTGTAGTAATAACCTGAACGCAGGCCTTGTGATAATACAAGAAAACGCATAAAAACTGTTTTGTTGCAAATAATGACAATTCATGGAACAAGTGCTTATAATATTTTGAATTTAATTATTATTTTTAATTTACTGAAATGTAGTTAAATGAAACTCGTTGCCAAAAATATTTCCATAGCAGCACGCTAAATATTTATATTTTTTAATAAGAAAACACATGAAGTTAAATTGTATTAAGTCAAATACTTCACATTATTTTAAAACCGTCTACAGCTTGAATAAAAATAGGCTTCAGCGTACAAACTTTATATAATATATATATATATATATATATATATATATATATATATATATTACTCTATAAACCTATTGTTAGAAGCCTAATATTAGAATGATTCTTAATAATATTATTTGTCTAGAATTATTAGGTCTAATGTTATTATTTAAATACACGATTATTGCTGTTAGCCCAATAGTAGCCAATAATTAGGCCACCATTAGCATGTGGACAACTGAAAGCGCACAACAAATACACGTCTATGAGTTGGTTTAAGGTGCTTTAATTTTTAATTAGTAACGTTTGATAGGCTACATCTAGGCCGTGGGCTTATTTATAATTTTCAAATGTGGATGGGTAAATAGTGCATAGCTACAGAAGTTCGTTTTTTTTAATCACTCACCTTTTCCTTCTCGACAAAACCGATGAAAGACGTTCTTTCGATTTCCACAGGTTGTCCTTGTCTATCATATAAAGCCAAAACGAAGTGAAAGAAGTTGGATTTCCGAAGATTTGATGGCGGTTGCTTCTCAAAGTGCGCCCGGGCAAGACCCACTCCACTGTGGATAGACATGCAAGGGGGAGTCGATGTTAGAGCATCACCAGGCTTAAACGCATTAAAATAATATTATACGTTTTAGGTGTAGTTAGAGTCAAACTTACGTTTTAGAGTAAAACTGCGCCTATTGCTCCGTTTACACTCAAGTTATTCAGAGGGAAACCTCTGGATATTGTGTAGGCCCAAATTTGTCTTATTTGAAACGATGAGAAAGAGCCTTCTTTTAAAATAATTGTAATGAAGTTGGCTGTTTTTTTATTAGTTAATATGCCTGTTACATATATGATATTAGATCTTGTGACAACTCACTGAACACCCTACCCAATTCCATAACACTGCCATGGCCAATTTAATAGCATGGGTTTATTATGTTATTATATTCAACACATATAAATGTCATGTTAACTGTTATGTCTTAAAACAGACCAGGTCAATTTGATATTAGAGTAGCCTAAGTAATCCATCAGGCTATAGACCAATTCGCGTCCATTGGTGAGGGAAGCGTCGATAATGCCGACGAAGTAAACTTCAACAATTCTTCGAATACAAAGCATGCAGTCTAAACTGCAAAAGTGTCGACAAAAATAATTATTTCCATTAAAAAATAGGATTTCCAAAACCATGGACCATCCGTGTCCTGGTGGAGTCCTTGCGCCGGGAGAAAGATGCCGTCTCCCCGGCTTCTTACCTTTGAGCGGCTGTGTTTGCATCCAACACCCCGGCTCCCTGCATCCATGTCCGAACTGCGTTCATCCCGGATCCGATGGGTTCCTCTTTCAAACTACTCCCACTCCTCTGGATGCTCTCCTGAATCCCAAACATGAAAAAATCGCGCTCCCTCTCTCCGTTTGCGAGTGTCCCAAAATCCGTTTTCTCTGATCACAGGTAAAAGTACTGGGTCCGCGTTGATGCCAGTGACAGTGTGTCTGTTTACTTCAAACCGAGAAAAAAGTAGTCAAAATACGAGTTATCGAAATCCAGGTATCTTAAAGACCAAAAGCACTTCAAATAGTGGTGAAAAAAGACAAACGAGCGAAACGCGAGGCAGCGCAAATGAACAGAATCTCACTTGAGGTTTTGACGATGTCCCTCCAGTATTGAGGACACTTGCTCTAAGAGGTCTGGTGTCAGTTAAAGAAAGAATGGGATCAACTACAGCTTTCAGATTGTGCTAGATCAAATGTCATCATCCCCTGACAAGTTTTCCTTCCTTTTCTCTTTGTTTTCCTTTTCCAGAGATCTTCCCTGTCAAAAGGAAATGAATAAGAAATTGGAAATCAAGAAGAGGAGGACCCTTGTGGCTGCAGATCCCGTGTTGTTCCTCTTGTTAAAATGGGAGTGATTTGTGTCCCTTCCCAAAGGAATCCTATTTGACTATCTCTGAGAACTAAACACAAGCATCGCCCCAGAGGGAAGAGGGAGTGACTGAGGCGGGCCGCCCCCAAAACAAAGACGAGCCCAGTGTCAGATCCGCCCAACCACGGCTCCTATCGCCTCATTAGGCGACGTATTTAAGGCCGCCCCCTTCCTTATCTCCACTGCACCGTACGGTCGCGCTCTCGCAGCTAAAGCCAGGGAGTAGCCTACCTAAAAGGAGTTCTCGGAGACAGTTGCTTAAGATGACTCCATATCGAAAAATTGGTCGCGTGAAGCGAAGCGTAGGTCGAGGAAACGCAGATACCTTCGTCTGCTTCTGTCATGAGAATAACTTGTAACACCACGTAACCCTCAGTGACAGATTTCTGCATGGATAATGCGCAGGTCCTCACTGGCGACTTGATAAGGAAAACAGCTACGTTACGTTTTTTGTTTTTATTTAATTTGTAGCCTATGTGTGGCATTATCTGGCTACTGGTAGGCTACTCGTGTATAACTACTACGTAATTATTGGAGGTAATTTATGGGTGAGCATCCGCTATTTTATAGGCTCACATTCGGGTTGCAAAGAAATGTCTACTGCTTTGTCTGTGCAAAAAGTATAATAGGCTAATCTATATCTCAATCTTACGGCCCCAGGTGTTATAAACTTTGGATTCAACATTCACATTTAAATAATTTGCAGTTAATTGTTGTTGCTTGCTTTTTGGGGTTTCAAGCTGGGTACAAAAAACAAAAAAAACTGTGACTGCTGACGTAAAAAGGCTGTATAAAATTTGATTGATTGATTGATTGACCTGTCCATTATTGCCTACTGTCCTGATTCAATACTGATACCGTGTTGTTGTACAGTTTGCACGTTGTTACACACTTTATATTTACAGTGTATATTTATACACACTGTTATGGAAGCTATGCATATGCGTCAAACGCCTGCTGACTTTCAAAGGCCCTTGTCATGCAGGCAAAAGCGACTGCATTTCAAATGTTCCACCGTATTTTGCAATACCATATCAAGGTTAGGCTACGATGAGTTCCGAAATTGCCGCTATTAGCAGGACTAATATAAACACAAAAGGTGTTGAATATTTTGTCTGTGAGAAAATTAGACATCAATGTTGGTCTTAGGACTTTAGCAGGCAAAAGCGCTGCTTCCATGTGGTAATCGTTCTTCCACTAATTTATGAAACACACATGTTACGAAACAAAACGTACCCATTGTTCTATTTCAAATGTAACTGTAGCCTATTTGTGCTAACGCCACAAGAAGCATTGAGACACAAACAAAAGTGACAATAACAACAATTAGCTCAAAATAACAATGAAGCATAATTGTTACCAGATTCCTTGGCTTTGCCTTTCCCTGAAACTGCTATTTAGTGGTGATAAATACATAGGCCAAAATAGGCTACTCCTTTAGAGACTACTTAGAACAGAGAAAAAGTCTGATTAATAATTTCATGAGGGTTTAGGCCTAATAAAAAAACGAATAACCTTTAGCGAAAGATCCATTATTCCTGTTCATTTGTGCAAATGTAGCCAGTGTCGCTATTAGTGAACGTTTTCGACCTTATAGCCTACTGCGTTGGATGATTATAAGACCAATGCGTAAAGGGGTGAAATACATTATAATGGAGGTGAGCCTGGTCATAATGGACAAGGTAAATGGGCCAATGCGATAGAAAAATATCAGCGTGTAGGCTATAATAAGCCCATCTCCGGATAAAGGTCGGAGATGGTGGCCGAAAAAAGTTTTCTGATATGATAATAATTCTAATATGAGGATACTATCAAAACATCAACGTGCGCTAGGAGGAAAGGTTTAGATTGCGCGCGCTAATTGTAACGCGTGGTGTAGCTTCAGACTGTGAGAAGAGATCAGTAGCCTAAGTGTTCGTACTCTTTAACTGACAGAAACAACGGAGCCATTAATATTTTAACACCTCCAGAGTTTTCCCATAAGATGTGTTTTTTCCTTTTTTTAAAATAGGCCTAATCTAATCCGTTAACCCTGACCTATAATCCATACACGTAAATGGCCCAGTACAAAAACAGATAAAATAATAATCTGTTACTTAACCTAAACTGAATCACAGGCCTAATAGGATATATTAGGTGGGCCGTAACCTATAAGTAAGATGAATACATAAGATATAATTTCAGGATGTCATTTGAATTGAAGGCCATAACAATTGAAAACTATATTATTAAATCAATCAGAATTTATTTTCAGCGGCGTGTTTACATTACAGCGCTTTGCTGTTTGGGTTTGTCATTTGAATTAGATAGCTTACATTTCACAATAATCTAGCCACCAACATTACCATTGCCAACTAGAAAACAACAGGTCTACCAAAAAGCAGGAAAATCCAATTAAATTAGAAAACATTTGACACAAGAAGGTTTTGTAAGTGCAGATAGTGAGGCCTACAGAAGGCGATCATTTGTACAGAGTGGAGATGTTATGTGCTCACTGTATTACATTGGTGGCATCATACATTTTGAGATGCAACTGCCGCTCCCTCCCGTGGTCATTAGGCGTCATGTAGGCCCATTGGATGGAATCATCTGGTTACAATGATGCAATTATTCGCTCGCATCCCGATATAAAAATAACCTCTACCACAGAGCGACTTAGAAGAAGCCTGATGTTGACCATGAAAATACAGAAAGCTAGCTATGTTATATACACAAACAATATTCTTTCTTTTAGGCTTTATCTAGCTATATTTGTATTAGACTATTTTACATTGCCTTGCTAGCTTGTACCTAATCAATCTTATGGTGACATAACGATGTTAAGTTTTCTTGTTTAGGCCAGAGGCATAAATGCATTCATGCCGGCCCTAAGACAGCAAAAACACTTGACAACTACGTTTAGAAAGCCAATGTTTTTACGCAATGGAACGTTCAGATAGAAACAAATGTATTTAGAACTAACAAGACTCCTAAATTTAGACCTCTAATAATGGCAAGCTATTCATATTTGGAAAGTTTTGCAATTGCAGGTGGCCCTGGTTTGTTTATCCCTGCTAGTCAAATGAACTCACGCGTCGTCTCAGGTCGGAAATTGTTTCTGATTAAGAGAGGATGGAACTCAAGATGTCCTGTAGAACCGTCATTGGAAACCCGTTTTAGTATGCTGTAGTCTACTTTTAACGCCTGTGGGAGTTCCGGTTTTGGGAACTCAACTTTGTCAAAAGTGATGAAACATCGCCCCCGTGCGTCTAAAATCGATGTCCCCAGAGTCGCTTGTGAAGTCACTTTTGAACACATCGAAAAAATGTCAAGAAAATATTTTGAACGATTGGAATAAGATCATGAGGCATTTTTAATTGCTACAATAAGGAGAACAATGCCTCAGAAAGCTAATATACCATGGCAGAGCTGTTCCTTGGCACAAGCCATCAGTGAGTACCTGAATACACCACTCAGCCGTAGTATGTATATTGGCAATTTTCGACAAACACATGAAATGTGTTACTGCTGGTATAAACCGTTTAATAAGGCAATTAAAACCGTATAAAGTTACATGACGTCATAACTGTGTTATCATTATTAATACCGCGACATTCAGCTAATCAGTCTTTATGATTCATACCGGTTTATAATCTTCTAGGACCATTGGGTAGTCTTCTACTTGGTAATATTCTGTTCTGGGCAGTTTTCTGGTAGCCTCTATTTCTACTTGGTATTTTCGTGTTCTGGGCAGTCTTCTGGAAGCCTCTAGTTCTACTTGGTAACATTCTGTTCTGGGCAATCTTCTGGCAGCCTCTAGTTCTACTTGGTAATATTCTGTTCTGGGCAGTCTTCTGGTAGCTTCTAATTCTACTTGTCATTTTTCCAGGAAACTTTACACCAGCAGCCCACAACAGATTTTCTGATTTGAATGGCAAATTGTGTGTGTGCGTGTGCGTGCGTGAGAAACGCATCGCTTCTCTTGTCTAGTGATGGGGTTGCAACAGATTTATTAAACACTTAAATAATCCATTCAGATTGCAGGTTAAAATTGGATGGCTGAATTTATTTGACATTCAGTTTATTCAAATAAAGGCGATCCCAGGCAAATAAACTATACAGAAATTTGACTGGAAATCAGCATTCGCAGAGTATGTCATTCTATTTGTATTAAAAAGAATACATAAAAAGAATCAAAACAGAAGGAAATTGCAGGGCTTGTCCGACAAACATTTTACTCCCAACAGGAATGCATTTCAAATGTCATGATGTATGTAAAATACTATTCACACTCTTAGCCACTTCTCTCAGTCTACCTTCAAGAAAATGTGCAAAAGCCACCAACTCAATACAAATCAAATTTCAAAGGAGCATTTCAGTTTGATCATACATAGAACATGTATTCATTCTCAAAACTAACAAACGCCAAAATAACACTTGAAGGTAAAGTTCTTGCTAGCACCTCTCACCATCTGCGATCTTCAACTGTTCATACTTCGCCCACTTGACGGCACTGAAGTGTTCACACAAGCCGAAGATCACTTCATATTGGGTAGTGCAGCTTTAACACTGTATGGCAGGCATATAAAAACTCTTATAAGATATGAATGTTTATATACACATTTATATTGGGTTTTTCCTCATACATACCAAACATATTTGGTAGGCTACCTGGCAAAGACAACTTTGGAGCATCGCTAAAAAAAATGACGTTAGTGCAAACGGCATAACACATGGGCTACAGATCACGAAAAGATAGTTCCTACAGCTACCAGACAGTGACAGCGTGCAAGCCTGAGCGTGCATAAAAAGGTCTAAATCAAGTGCTATGCCCGTTCTCCTCAGTATGAATAAATGGAAATCTAACACACCCTCACACATCAGATGAACGCCACCTTGTGCCTAACAGCAGTCATATGGCTGTTGTGTAACAGGTCATCAACTAGAACAAGGTGTGGGGTATTGGGCCGCAGGGCTTGTCACAGTGGGCGGGGCCCAACCACAGTGGGCGGGGCCCAACCGCAATAGGCGGGGCCCAACCGCAATAGGCGGGGCGCAACCGCAATAGGCGGGGCGCAACCAGACAGGTGGGAAAAGGGGGAAACAACTGGAGTGGTATAACAGACCTGAAGAGGGGTTTAAAGGGGAGTCAAACTCCTTTATACAATCAGCAGTTGATTCAAGACGAGTGAAATACAGGCCAATTGGAATATACTGGAACGCTGACGGGTTAATGAAACCACAAATGTTACGCGATGGATGTGTTTGTAATCAGAACCAATAGATGCACAGCATGAAGACCCGATCAACTGTCAAAAACAGAAGCAACTCAGTGTCCGGGTGGGTAAGTGTCCAGCCTGAGCCCGGAGGGTCATGAGTTCAATCCCAGCAGTCAAACCAAAAGCTAAAAATAACGGTCCCTGATGCCGGCCTCCTTGGGATTTACAGTAAATCAGGGACAAGCGTCTGTCCAGATGTACCTCAAGCTACAGAAAGATAAAGGCTCCTTCTCCTCTGAGCCTTTCCAGCTACCCCAAGGATACTAATTTAGATTTTAGGTCTGAGAAATCGATGCAGATTTCTCAACACTGAAATGAAATGGACGTTCAGCAGAGCATCTGGGAATCTTGAATCACTAAAATCTGCATCGGATTTCATGTGTGATCGCCTAGAAGAAAACAACCATCAAATGTATTTGAAGAACAATAACCATGAAATAAGGGAACCATAGTATGTGAGTGGAGGTTTAAAACCAAACTAATTAACAGGCCAACCAGAGTTCAATAAGGTGCTGGAGAGTGGCAGTATAGAAGTCCAACAGTTAACCAGCAAACTCCATCATGAGTCTTCCATATTGGCCACGTGAGGGTCTTCAACGGAGCGCAGGCTCAGAGAGGAGGCTCAGAGAGGAGGCTCAGAGGAAGACTAAAGACAGGCTGAACATATGGAGGATGTCGTTGCGGCAGGGGAGGAAGAGGTGGCTGACCGCTGGGGCTGACGACACCGGAGACAGGACTCTCCCAAGCCCCGTGACAGAGCATTCCCCTGACCCTCCAAGCACTGGGTTCCCAGGTCTCTGCCCTCTGCCTGGCCCCCAGGCTCTGGTTTAGGGGGAGCGGAAGAGGGGCCGGCCTGGCACTCTTCAAGAGGGACACCGTTTTCAGTTATTGTCTTGTCCCCCTCAGCCTCACTGCCCACTGGCTCCTCGTGCCCAGCCTCTGCTGGATTGGGATTGGCTGGCAGAATATCCTGGGCGGGTGCAGCGGTGGCACTGGCGGCCTGCGATTGGCTCTTCAGCTGTTTGTGGCAGAGGGGGCAGGTCTCTTGTACATACAGCCACTTCTTGAGACAGCCAGCGTGGAAGAAGTGACTGCAGGGCGTGATGACGGCACTCTTCATGTCCTACAGGGGGTTAAAACGCCGGTTAGCTAATGAACAAGTCTGCTACAAAGACAGATTCTAAATGTACCCTTTTTGGATGAGCGGAAATATAGCTCCGGAAAAAGTTTAAGAGACCACTGTACCTTTTTCTTTCCTTTCCAAAAAAGTTGAAAAGGACAGTTTTGAGTGAGGAACAGAAGCGTTCAATTTGCGGCGCTCTCTTAATTTTAACCCTTCTGTGCCTCACTCAAAACCTTCCTTTTCGACTTTTTTGGAAAGGAAAGAAACAGGTGCAGTTGTCTCAATTTTTTCCGGAGCTGTATATAAAAAGACATCCTTATTTAACGTCATGTATCCTCTAAATAATTTCCTCGTGTTGAGACAAAACATATCCCATAATCCCCGTTCAAACAAGAGGCCTACCAGACCTTCCGCACAGCACCCCCACATGTTCAGTGTGTTTCACTCACCTAGTGGAGACCTGAAACAGTATACACACCGTGGCTTCGGAAACAATTTGGACCCCTTCACTTTATCCACATTTTGTAGTGTTACAGACTTAATAATAGATTACATACAGTATTTTTATTGAAGAATAATCTATCCACAATAACACAGATGAGGGGTACCTTGTTTTTTTCAGACATATAGCTTGTCATTAGGGCTTTATCATTCGATCCTGGTCTCTAAACCAGATAATATTTTTCCTCACGCTATTGAAGTACTTTAAGTGCTTTATGGCAAACTCCAGGAGGCATGTCATTATCCTTTTACTGGGAGTTGCTTCTGTCTTGACACACTACTATAAAGGCCCGACTGATGGAAAACTGAAGAGATGGTTGTCATTTCTGGCAGATTCTCCAATCTATGCAGAAAAACTCAGAAGCACTGTTAAGAGTGGCCATCAGACTCTCCCAAACCAAAATGCGTCTCGACTGGTTACTTCATCTGGCTGGAAGGCCAGCTCCAGGAAGTCTAGCTCCTTCCAAACGTCCTCCATTTCACAGTGATGGAGCCCACTACCCTTCTGTGAACATTAAACGCTTTAGCAATGTTTTTGTAACATTTCCTAGATCTATGCCATGACATAATTATATCTTTGAGGTCCACAGAGTTCTTTGGACTTCATGTCTGTGACATGCACTTTGAGGTAAGGGACCTGTTGACAGGCGTGTGCCTTCCTAAATCATCTCCAATCAACTGAATTTACCACAGGTGGAGTCCAAATGTTTTTAGAGACATCAAGGAGAATGAACGGAACCAGGGTGAGCTCAAATTGGAGTGTCAAGCCAAAGGGTCTGAAACCTTATTTCAGATATTTGAGTTGTTTAACCATATCAAATTGGCAACAATTTCTAAAGACGTATTCAACTGGTCGTTATGGGGCATTTGTAGATTGATGGCAAAAAAATGAACGTAATACAGGCTAAATTCAGCCTACAACACAACAAAATGGGAGAAAGTGAAGGGATTTGAATACTTTCCGAAGCCACTGTATTATGCAGGCATTCATTTGGATAGCACACTGTGCCTGCTGAGGTCATCATTCCTGAAGGGATTTTTTTTAAACTCAAAACCCAACCCCCATTCGGCAGTGGCAGGAAGCCTAGCAGGCAAAGCATCTAAACAGTGAGCGAAAGGTCGTTAGATCAAATTGGGAGCCAGCAACCTGAGAAACCTGTCACACTGTCTCTGAGCAAGGCAGTTAAACAAAATCGCTCAGCGGGGTGTTCTCAGTCAACCAACTTGGTTAAAAAAAACATGTTAACGTTAAACCCGCAAGCTTAAAATATCCCCCCCTCCCCCTAAGGAGGGGCCCGCAACATTTTCCTTGTTTCACCATCTTTGCGGTGAAACGTGAGTGCAGAACACCCACCTGATAGCAGATGGCACAGATGTCGTTGTACTGCTCCAGCTGCCGATCGGAGGCAGTGGGCAGGCTCTTGATTTTGTTGACGGCATCTCGGCGCAGCAGGAAGCTCTGCCAGCCCAGCTGGGCACGTAGCCACACGTTGTAGTAGGAGTGGATGAAGATGATGGTGGAGCCCATGACCGTCCACTCCCCAAAAACCGTCTCCGACACGCCATAGGCCACCACCACCAGCGCCACCAGGAACTCCAACAGCCGGTAGGTGCCGTTCACGTAGTAGATGACGTCGTCCATGTTCTCCACCGGCTCCTTGCGGAACTCCTCCACCATGAAGAGAATGTAGATGAGCAGGGTGCCCAGCACCTGGTGGACAGGGACAGAGGGTTAGTTTTAGGCTGCTGGAGCCTTGGAGCGTTGCCTCTGTTGGGTCATTTCACGTGGTTTGACCACAGAGGTCACGCTGATGATGAGGGCAAGCGGTTGGAGGTCATGGGTTTCGAGGTCATGAGGGGATAAAAATCCCATGACTGAAACTGAAGTCTCGCTCAGTGTTGTCTGCACAGCCAAGTTAAAATCTCATTTTACATTCAGAAGCCATACATATTATGCTTTTAGGGAAAGTAGATACTTTTTATATATAATAAACTTCGAGTTCTCTAAGTAACCCTGCTTAAAGGGTCTGGAAAATGTATTTTTCTGTTGGACTCAAACAAAATTATGGTCATTTTTAAGAAGGACATTGCACATTCAAAGGGATAAAAAAAAAAAATGAACGTTGCGGACAATGTAAAATGTCAAAAATTAGACAAATAGTATATTAATAAGAATCATGTTGATTTAAATCTAACATACTGAATCAGTAACATGGTAGGGGTGACATAATGAGCAGCATGTAGCCTTGGATCCACAAGCAGCCTAACAGCAGACCCACTACACAACTCGTGTCGTCTTGTCATCAGCATCACGTCAGCCATGTTTGACCCGCTACGCTACAAACTCTTCAGAATCAACGTACTTCAAATTTTCATTAACAAGGCAGAGTGAGTGCGCTGGTCAGCCATAGAGATGGAACCTCAGCGCTTAGTGACGCTTGGACGCTGACAACTGATGCCAACGCCAAACATTCGATGGCTGTAGCGAGAGCTTCGAGGTGACAGTTGGAGCAACAGTAAAGAGATCCAAGCCCCGAGCCTTCAAAGTGAAATAAGTCTGTAGATTTGTCCTTCTACAAGACCTGTCATCTTATTTGCTGCAGCATCTGTGCAAACACTGATGGAAAAACTGCTAATCCTCTAGACGTACATTTTCAAATTCACAGAATGCGTATAATACAAGTTGTGTAGGTGCAAAATGAGACTAATTACTGTATGAGCAGCCAAGTAGTTATTATGTAATTCCTACATAATATCAGCTCTTACCAACTTCCAAAACCGATGAGGCATAGTTGCTACAAACACGCCCGCACCTGGCTACAAACACGCCCGCACCTGGCTACAAACACGCCCGCACCTGGCAACAAACACGCCCGCACCTGGCAACAAACACGCCCGCACCTGGCAACAAACACGCCCGCACCTGGCAACAAACACGCCCGCACCTGGCAACAAACACGCCCGCACCTGGCAACAAACACGCCCGCACCTGCTCCATTGGACAGAACACCCTGACTGCTTATAAATGACTGCCATTACCGATCACTATAGGTTGACATCCTTAGAGAACTATCACGTGGACAATTCCACAAAGATATTTATATTTGTTTCTCGGACACAGTGTGTGTGTGTGTGTGTGTGTGTGTGTGTGTGTGTGTGTGTGTGTGTCCGTGTGCACCTACCTGCAGTGAGGTGAGGATGCTGGAGGAAATGATGATGAGTAACCAGAAGTCCATGTGGAAGAACTGGCAGATCATGTATGCCATGTAGGCCGGGAAGATGAGCAGAAACAGACACAGGCTCACGGCACGGAAGTGCTTCCACAAACTCCTAAACAGGGAACCAGAGGGTTGAACAGGGAACCAGAGGGTCTCAGAAGACAACTTGGTCCAGTTAAGGCTTTTTAATTGGGTTTAAATGTACTATATCACTATGGGGCTCATTTCATTCCATTGAAGGAGATTGTCTATAGATAAAGCTTGAATAAAATGTGTGGATACTCAATGGGCCCTGGTCAAAGCAATTCACTCTACATTTTAAGCCTGTCTTACTTGTCCCTGGAGGCCCCCAGAGCCAGCACAATGGGGTCAGCTATCTCCAGCATGGACTGGAGGATGGAGGCCACCACGATGAAGAGGATGATGCTGAGGAGGAAGGCTCTGTGGATGACCTGCAACTCGATGAGTCCCGTCTGCACAGCCAGGATCAGTAGAGTGATGCCCTCCGTCATACCACTGAGACCGACAGGAGAGTGACAGACAGACAGGAGAGAGACAGACAGACAAGGAGATTGATTGCAAAAGTACCTTTATTTGCCCATCTAACAAACGATATTTACAAAATATTCAGTCAAATTACATATAAATATATATTATTATTAATAGACAATACTTCCTTCTCCTCCTATTTTACCCCCAACCATACCACAGGCGGAGAGGGAGAGAGAGAGAGAGGGAGAGGGGGAGAGGGGGAGAGAGGGGGAG
>JACXGI010002779.1:26521-46620 GCA_016801175.1 Esox masquinongy | reverse complement strand
ACACTGTGAACACCAGGCCCAGCAGGGAGTACGGTGTGCAGCAACACTCTGCAATACTGAGGGGGCAGTGGGGTAGAGTGGGCGTTAAGGACACTCACCAAACCAGGTCAAAGCTCATACCTGTACTTGTATTAAATGGTGCACACGCCTTCGATCACAACAAACAGACCCAATGAGAAGAACAAAATTCAAGAACTTGAAATGCAAGTAAGATCGTGCATCAATTCCAGCGAAACAAAATGCCTTGGGTTTCCAATCTCATTGTGTGACAACGGACTTTAGTGAGAAAAAAAAAAAATATGACCAAAGCGTTTCTAGTGTTCCGGGATGCCGGTGCTGTCTCACCTAGTGAGAAAGAGGAAGAGAACCCTCTCTCTGGAGGTGGGCTGGTCACGAGTGCTGAAGTACGTGTAGATCTGAAGGGCAAACAACACCAGCCAGAAGCACATGAACAGGACCGGCAGAACCAGCTGGTTCCACAGGGACATCCCCAGAGCCAGCAACCCATAAACCTCCACCACCTGGAAGGCGTACACACTGTTAGTCCCTAAAACACTGACACCGCTGAGGTCAGCAGCAACCTGGCATGTGGGGGGATAAAGAAGAAAAACAGGCAGTCGAGTAACTTAATATATTCCGGTGTTTGCTGACACCAAACACATAGCTGGTGTGTTAATAATTCAGTAAAAAACATAAGTTTACATAAATCCGCCATCAGCACCCAACCAAAGTCACTTACAGCAGTGAGAGCATACACATCTGTACTGGTGCCTGGGGGATTTGAACCCATACCCCGGTGCGAACCGGCTGTCTCACCTGAACCAGCTCCCTGTAAGCTGTCTTGGCGAGTTTGTAGGGAACCAGCAGGTTGGAAGCCAGGAAGTAGATGACCTCGAGGCCCGTGAAGATCATGGCGAAGCGGTTGATGAACACAATGGTCTCCAGGTGCACCAGGCAGAGGCGGGCCACCAGGGGGAGCAGGTGAGCGGAGAACAGCCAGATCCTCTTGGTCTGCATGACGCACGAGCAGAGGGTGCAGACCACCAGCTGACCTGGGGGGGGGGACACGGGGGAAGGGTTTAACACCCCCACGATGCAGCTGAACGTCTGTATTGGAACACACGCTGGCGGGACCGGATTTAGACGGAACAGCTCGATCCGAGTGGAACATGTCCCACCTTTCTAACGTCAGTTAATGTATTGATTAGTCACATCTACAATGCCCTCCAGGGCAAATATGGGTAAAATAAAATAGGTGTCAGAACGTAGCTCATGGATGCAGGCAGAGTGGCCCACAGTAACTCAGATGATAGTGACAGCATGGGATGGCATCAAAACAGAATCTCATCACAGTCCTGTGTTAAAACAATATAATTCAGATGGGATATTGGACAGGACTATATGCATAGAAATAAATAAATGTAAGAGGCACTCCATTAAGGTCAGTGATACACATTCTAACGACCGTATTTTTTGTTTTAAATCCAATCCGATTGCTGAAATCCAAAGTGAGAACTTCTGATAAACTGGGCCCACATGAGACTGAAAGGAAGACAGTAAAGACATAGTCCAGCCATAGTGTCAGATCGGTTGAGTGTCTGAGGGATTTGAGTGTGGCTGTCTGTCCAATCACAAGCCTCTTGTGGCCATCAGCTCCCTGCTTGCCACAGCAGCCTGGCGTTCCTAGAAAACATCCACCCTGCATGACCCACACCGCCCTGGGCATGACAGGACCACATGGTCAAACACAAAACACCCATTTAGTACACAGACTGGGAGCTCAGGGTCGAATTAGGTGTGTGCAATTTATTATTATTCATATTCTAAATTATTTTATCATGAACTGTTTTCAGAGAGGTCTCATTCTAAAATGTATGCATACATATATAATGAAATACAAAATAAATGTGCTCTGAACCAACCCGTCAAAATTACACAAATGCATTAATAAACCAATTTTGCCCAGCAAGATTCAAAGACAAGTCATTTGCCATGACTTCAGCGTTAAAGTGTTAAACTAGTATCTGCTACATGAATAGGCAGGCTGGAGGGCTACATCGAACGCAGTAGTTCCACACACCATAACCACAAAACCACATGTAAATGTCCGTTTCACAGTAGCCACACATAAGATATAGCATTGCTGTTGCACAATCGCCTAAATATATCCACGCTAATAGCAGAATGACGGCAATTGACAATATGTGTAAAGTGGGCGTGCATATTTTTCATCCAAAAATGAACCCTCACACAAGTGATCCAACAGGTTACTACACCTGTTCATATGTTAGAATAGACGTGTTCATTCCCAGGCTAAACACGCACGTTTCTTATAATCAGGCCTTTCAACAATGTTACATCATACAATCATCCCATCTGTCAGAGAAATTGGTACCTAAGGGATTTAAGCTAAAAGGTCAAAGTTCAATGACTGTCCCCACAACTCGTCAAAAGGAGTGATCTATCTGTCCCTCCCCGTTGTAAAGTGTAAGGCAGAGGGTTACTCAGCGGTGCTCCCAGCAGGGGCTTACGTAACAGAGGAGAATCTGCTCAGCATCAGCAGACCATTACGTAAGTTATTTCACAGGCAGAACTGATTATTCACCATGACAACCCACTGTGGTCACCAGCATCCACTTTCAGCCTTCAACAAGCCTCTGAATGGAACACCGGACATATATTTAGAAGATCCCACACCTCAGTGACAAAAGCACAGTGTCACTAGTCATGCAACAGAACCACGGCCAGAACCATCGGTCCTCGCATGACGAGCAACGCCACGGACACACAGAGAGGGAGAGTGTGAGAGAAAGGGAGCGATTAAAGGAGAGGGAGAGTGTGAGAGAAAGGGAGCGATTAAAGGAGAGGGAGAAAGACTGATGATGCCGTCTTTCCTCTGGGGTTTCCTTTCTTGCTGGCTGCATCAAGTCTCCCTCCCCTATCTCCTGCCCTCCCTCCCTCCCCCATTAATTAAAGCGAGGCACTCTGCGGCAAACGGCATCTTAAGACACCAGATTATGACAACCACCGCCAACCTCCCTGAACCCTGCCACGCTCAGTGAAGATGGGGCTGTGTTTAGTTAGTTACCTATGAGGGTGGTGCTGACGGACAGTGTTTACTTAGTTACCTATGAGGGTGGTGCTGACGGACAGTGTTTACTTAGTTACCTATGAGGGTGGTGCTGACGGACAGTGTTTACTTAGTTACCTATGAGGGTGGTGCTGACGGACAGTGTTTACTTAGTTACCTATGAGGGTGGTGCTGACGGACAGTGTTTACTTAGTTACCAATGAGGGTGGTGCTGACGGACAGTGTTTAGTTACTTATCCATGAGGGTGGTGCTAGTCTCACCAGGCCACACCTCCAATCTCATCTGGCCTCCTTGGAGGTCTGGAAACTTGCCTATTAAAAAAGGTTGCAGCTGATTCTCAGCGGCAAGATTTCTACTGGCTGTTAGTTTTCAAATAAACCTCCACTCACAGGCTTGTTGAAGGCAGGCTTAGCGTGGTTTCACTATTTCTTCAAACTGGAAAGAACATTTCTTGAAAGTTTTTAGTTCCTACCTAAGTTGCAACATATCAGAAAGGAAGCAAAGGTGGAGGAAAAACATAGTTCTGTTTTAGAAGACCTGCTTGAATGCATTTCTTGAAAAATGTTTTGGCATACAGGCTATGGTAGAAGTTTAATTTATCAAGCATGGCCAGTCTGCGATTTATTGACTTTAAAAATGGACTAGTGGTACAGTGATACTAGTGGTTACTCCTGATTTAAATAATCCAGGATCAGGTTCGTGTTCTGAATGCTAAAGGAATCGCAGCAGCATACGCTGGACAAAAGGAGACAGAGGACGAGAAAAATCTTTAGGCGAAAATCTTTTGGTAGCCTAGATCTGGGGGTTGAGACCAACGCGCCACCTCTCAGTTCAGTTTAGAATTAGCCTTTTCCCCTCAAAGAAGTGCCAATTCTTTCTACCTCATCCACACTTCTTTTATATTATAGGAGAAGATTGCGACAGGAGCCACATACCGCTTTAGAAAACCCATCATTCAGCGTTACCTATTATATATTCTAACACGAGTGTGTAGTCCAGTCGCAATAACAACGATTTACCTAGGAAAAGGTTATGTTTGTTTCTTAAAGACTGAAATGATTCACCACAAACGCGACATACAGCCACAGATTTCGATGGGGTTTTATTTGGCGATTTTGCTGCTATCTTCATTTAGTTAGCTACTGCTGCACTGAAGGCATTACTCTCGTAAGCACCTGTATAAGCCCCTCCCAAGCAATGACTGGGTTAACCTGTTTTGAGACGTTTCTGACAAAAATGTTTTTCCCACCCCTTTTCAACAAAAATCCTATAGGTATTCCCCAGGCCTAGCAACATTCTAGGCCCGGTTTAAGAGGCTAGGGTGGTGCTAACAGGTGGGACAGTGTTTAGTTAGCTACCTATGAGGGTGGTGTTGAAGGACAGTGTTTAGTCAGTTATCCATCAGGGTGGTGCTAACAGGTGGGACAGTGTTTAGTTAGTTGCCTATAAGGGTGATGTTAAAAGGTCGGATAGTGTTTACTTAGTTGCCTATAATGCAGCATGCACACTGCCCGCTCGCTCAACCCACAAATTGCTCAATCTCTGGCAAGCTGTCGCTGAGCCTTACCTTGCACGCACACTGTCCACTCGGGCAGGACGTGTCTTCCTAAAATAAGTTTCTAGTCCATTTTTGGGCTAGCTAGCGAGTGCTAAGCTAGCGAGTAGAAAAGAGAAGGGACTACAAGAGGACTGCAGAGAACATCCGCCCTGCTATTGGCAGTCGCCGAACTCCGTCACTGCCTGCTTGCTGGAAATTTGCATAAAGTTGAACGTTTCTCAACTATCAACACTGTCACAGGGAGATTTTATCTCCGCCCACCGTTGTCGTGATTCGCTGGCTCCCTTAAATGAATGGGAGCGTGCCTCTTTGTAGTGCTAGCGAGTGAGCAGTGCGCACGGGGCTTAAGGGTGGCGTAATAAGGTGGGATGTGTTTAGTTGGTTACCTATTAGTGCAGTGGTGAAGCGGTTCATGGATAGAGGTTCCAGGTAGAGCGGTCCCTCGTACCCCGAGTCCAACTCGCTGCGAACGTAATCCCTAAAACAAGAAGACAACACAGTCAGAGCTCAGTTCACCCCCTCTGCATTCTGACCTCACTGGTTGCCAAGGATTGGACATTTATTTAAATATGCAAACAGAAATTAGTATTCAAATACAATAATCCCGAAAATGCTTTCGGCAACAAACACATGCTTTTTAAGTACAAGGCTATACTATGAGTATTGAAATAACTGATAACACAAACATTTTGTTCTTTGTATGATGTGTCCTCCATAAAAAGAGGAGTGGGCTACTTTCAAGCTAGTCTCACAACCTCCAAATCTCATAACACATCCTCTGGGATCTGGAAAACAGTCTGAATGGGACATGGGCTCCTAATGTTAAGATTTCTACTCGTTGTTAGGGGGAGAGAGAAATGTAAATGAGGTCACAGTGCTGTTGGGACAGGTGTCTAGCAATATGTATATGTATGTTGATTTGATGGGTGTAGCCGATAAGAAATGGCTAGCCAGTTAGCCGTGCACGTTTGAAGCATTTCGCTTTAAGACTTAGAATTAGCTAATTCCAGAGACATACACATGTAGCCCAGCATCTAGCAAAAACTGACCACTGGCTACTCGCGTGTGGCTAAATACTCATGCTTCCATTTTGAGCTAGAATAGATCGCTAACAAACTGAATGAGCAAGCCAACTGTCCATGTTGCCCCAAGCAAAAGCAACTCTAGTCATAGCGGGAAACTACAGAAGTCCCCCCATCTACTTCTTCAATTGAAAATGGTCATACACATAAAGAAGCATTGAGCTGTTGACATGACACCTTGCTAGCTAACTAAGACAACATTGTTTTTAAAGGGACAACATCGTTAGCAACCAGCTAGTTTTGCTAGTTTTGCTGCAGCCCCAGCCATTACCAGAAAGTATGAAACAACATTTTACGTCATGTTTTAAGGCACGCCGTTCTGGTTTTTGTTTAAAATTAATGTGTAAAATAAGTTTTTTAATTTGATGTTCCAAAGGTCATAGAATGTTTAATAAGTTGAATAAAACGGATGTCTGAGTTTTAGCCAGTGGCAATGACTTAGCCAGCGGCCAGTGCTTAGCGAGAGGCTGCAGTCTGATGCAATATGTTGATTCCCAAGTGCCATGACCTTTGTGGGGTGACCATATTTAATGACAGTGTGTGAGTATTGTCAGTGTGTTCAGCGGGCTGCTGTTTGTGCCCATTGCAGAGCAGTCGGAATAGCCAGTATCCCTTTAAAAGACAATCAAAATGTCATCATGCCTAGCAAATCACCATCAAAGACGCTACCTTTATGTATGTAGCCTGTTTACTTTGACCAATCAAAGCAAGCAGTAGTAACTTCCCAGTCAAAGACGCTCCTTGTGTTGGAAGTGGACTGTGTTCACTAATGCAACTCAAGATTACATAACCTTACTGAAACAAAATTAGGAAATGAACAAGTGGGGTACGACGAGCATCCAATGGCATGCTTGTTTGTCAAGTTAGCGAATTCGCCTGGTTAAACTCCACAAGAGTTACATACAAAAAACAAGTAAAGATCCAGAAAAATATAAATGACAAAGCAGTCAGAAAGCTCAGGTCACTCATAGAATATTAACTTTGTGAAACAACTGGATAACAACTGCAACACTCTTCGGCTTCCCCATGATCCTCGGAGTACAGCTCACACCATGTCAACAATGTCCCGTCCCTGCCTGGGAGTGTTTCAGCTGCAGTGCGATCTCACCTGGAGACCTGGTGTCCAGCAAAGAGGAGCAGGGCTGTGAGCACGTACAGGTAGAGCTTCACCAGGTGCTGACGAGGCAGAGTCAGGAGCACCAGGCTGAGGATGTAACCTGAGACAGGAAACACATTTGGTCAGGCTGGACACACTGAATCACACAGGAGACACACATGAAGGAAAGAAAGACAGAAATAAAGTCTAAAATAAATGTGACTAATGCTTTGGGACAATTCTTGATTAAGAAAGAGTTTTTACTTTGAACATTTAACCTGAAATAAAGGTTAGATTTCTAATATTTTAAGTGTAAGAGAAATTTGACAGCCTTTTTTGCCAATATTTACCAAGGGAGCAAATAATTTTATAGGGCACTGAATGAACCAGTCAAATTTGCTTATTTTTTTACCAGCCAAAGACTAATTTTTACCTCCTAACTACCCGAACAAAAAGAGAAATATGCGGTGTAATGTTTCTTTTTTTTTTATTATGAGAGTGTACATTCACACTCCTTAACTATTTTACTGTATGTGCTAGGCTTTTACTGACAGTATGAATCAGAGAGACACGTGTGAAGGTTGGAGACAGGTTTGAACCCTGGTCTTGGGCGTGCACCCATTTATGCAGAGCTGGCAGCGTTTCCGCTCGTCCACGACGGCTTTCCAATGTGTTGTTTCTTAAATGAGAAATATTTTCATGGGAAGTAGTGACATGGTAGCACATCGTAGCCCAACTATGAAACTAAATGGCAGAAATACTTATAAATGCTATAAATCACAACTTGTATTCATACTTGACTGTAGACTTTTTAGTCCTAAAAAGCAAGTGAAGCCCTAACTCCAAAACCCTGAAGTGTGACAACCTGGGAAAACAAAGCATGCATGAAGAAAAAGGTGTTCATGGTAAAAAAAAAAAAGTACATTTGCAAATTATTCAGACCAGTGTTTCCATGACTCCAAGTTGGCAGCAGAGACACCGACTGTCCTGAGGCATTTTTTTAATCCGGTACAGGCAGAGGGTTACCATGGTCACAGAGCCAACAGCCCTTGAATTTTTGACATGACCTGGCAGATTAAATTAAAACCAAACCCACCAAGTAACTGAACAAAACAATGTAAATACCCAAGCAACACTCCAAAGAGATTGAAGTATCTTGTGCGTCAAATTAATTTTCAATGCGCGGCAGGGTAAATCAAGCTGTTTTTGCTGCCACTGTATGTGGTTTAAATAGCAATCAATAACTTGTCTGAACACTGTGTTGTTTTGTTTTACTTGGCCGTAATCCCTTTTCTGTATTAGTCGTTGTAGCCCAACCAATTCCAGTCTGTCAAATGGACGTTCACATTCAAATAAGTAATGAGCTCCAGGACGCAGCCCAAATCATCCGGGATGAGCGCTGCCAAAGCCATGGTGACGGAAGAGACGCTTCACCCCCCCCCCACCCCCAAGTTAAGACAGTGGCCACCAATGGATGCTTCTTATGCAATCCTCAGGCTCGGGACTGGACCCCGTCACCTCAGTCAGCTGGCTTAGTTATCCATGAACTCTGTCTGCTCAGACACAACCAGCACAGAGCACAGGCCGCAGGCAGGGGGACAAAGGCCGAGTGGAAGCACTGGCGCCTTGACCAAAAACCACTGGAAAAAATGTACTGAATGACAAAGTCGAAGCCTTCATCTGCTTTCTAAGCCAAGCCAAACACTAACTGGCGTTGTATCCAGTGCAATTACTGCAGGTCTTCAGGCACACCTGTGAAATTGCACCAATGGATGATTGCAACTTCCTTCATATCGCATGACAACCTAACGTTGGCTCAGTGGACAGCTGTTCCTATGAACGGTGATTATGCAAAAACTGGTTAGAATCGGCTTGCGACACTACCTTTAAGTTCCGTCACACACCCCGCACGCAGAGACCCATGAAAGTGGAACTAACAACTTAATTTCACTCTGGGGAAGTGCTTAAAGGATGTCAATGATAGTATCCCCCACACATGTTCACACCTACAGTTTCTGGACAGTGGTACCTTCTTACAGTAATGAATAAGAGTCAGTGTTGAACTGGGTCTGACGGAGTTGTGCACAGTGACTATGAAACAAAGACTGTGGTTCTTTTCCATGACTAGCGGTGTCAATTTTAAAAACATAAAACTACCATAGCTGTCCTAATTACATAACCTATGACTCCTGGGTCATGAAATCACAGTGGGGGGAAATATTTGGACCTGCATGTAAAAGAAAAGCTTCCATCCACATTCAGGAGCTGCATGTTTTATTAACATCCTGTCCCTGTTCTGCATTAGTTAGCCAACGACAGAGACCAGAAGAATGTGGGTAACAGTTTAACAGCCGAGACAGCAATAAAGCACAGCCGTTAATCCACGGGGGCGGATACAGAGCCATTTGCCATGCAAAGTCACGGAGACAGGCAAAGACCGGACCAATGTGAAACACTTATCAGAGAGGCAGTTTAGATGCAGTCTCTTATCGTCCACAAGCAAAACAGCTGCGGTTGGAAGGAAAAGAACCCTCGACTAAGCGGAAGTAGGACCAAACCACAGGCAGAGATTCACAGCAGTAGGTGACACAGAAGAATAGAGAGGACAGTCTGCAGCCCTCCCTCTCCCTTTCCAAGAGCATTACCAGCCACACACCCACAGGCACACACACAATCGGGCCGCGCACAGGCACACAGCCAGACAACCAACTGTTTCAGTAAATCCTAGGCTCATTGTGTCATCCACCATCTTCAGCCGAGTGTGTAAAGTCCCTTAACATGCCTAGTAATGATATAATCTCTGAGCAAATGAAGGCCACATGACATATCAGCGGGCGACAGATATGGCTTGGCCTGCTGTTTAAATGGAGTCCCATTGTATCGCAGTTCAGCCTTCAGTGAAACAGGGCAAAAGTGAAACCAAAACTCATAGTCCGGCCATTCAATCCAAACAGGTTGAGGTTACGGATACAGTTCGTACCAAGAATTATAATCACAAAACAAGTACTCAGCACTGGGATCTGACGCTCACATGAACCAGTGGCCTGTCTCCTCTACTCTCCCCTGGGAATAGAAAGGTTTCTTTGAGAGGGCAGACACATGACTCGGTCCTCCTCCCTGCAAGGGCCAGGGTTCCCATGCACACAGAGGGCACATTGTGCTAGCCATTCTCAAAGTGAGGAGACAGCATTTAGCCTGCCTAAACAATGTCCACACTAGCTGACACACACACACACACAGACACACACAGACACACACAGACACACACAGACACACACACACAGACACACAGACACACTATCTGCATAACACACAATTATCCACCAACCTGAACAGTGCTGAAAACAACAGCCTGTAGATCACTCAACAATACCAGACCCCGGAAACAGCATCACAAACATGCGTTGTATTGGCTAATTCTCTGCGCATGTTTCAAGGTGAAACAGCCCTGAGGTACTGGGACAGGAATGTCTTATTTCTCACAGAGCATCACGGAAAGCCCTGTTAAAGCCCAGTTCAAATCCCAGTGCAGTATTTTTAATCATGTCTGTCTATTAAAGGTACCAACCAATCAAGCAGGCGGACAATCCAGGCCTTCTGCCTGCAGAGTTCTTACACAAAAAAATACAATTATCATAATGGCAACCATTTAAGTTCATTTTTTAAAAGCTATAGTGTGGAAATAACAGAAAATAAATGAAAGTCTTGAACTGGGCTTTTAAAATGGTTGGATCTAAGATGGTGAGGGGAAAAAGGAAAGGCTAATAAGGAAGGAGAAGAGTGTCTGGGCCAACGTCTCCACGTGACATAGCAGTAAAAAACTAAAACCTCCTTGCCTAAAGACAGTTGGAGCCGGCAGTGGCTGTAATCATCTCACTGTTTGATTAGCATCCCAATGACCTCATGGCCTCCTGCTCCGGTCTGAACCATGTCAATATCCTGCCTCTGCTCAGCTCTTAAAAGACGTTTGTAAACCAGCCGGAGCTGGGAATCCACCACAACACAGGGAAGGGGAGGAACTTTGACATCACCAGCTAAGCAAATTATCTGGATAAAATCATTTTTGGCAGTTAAATGTAATGAAATATTTCTAAAGCAATGTTCGTTTCTTAATTATACAATTTGGTTATACATTTAATACATTTTAACTTAAGGTTGATGCGGATTGTAGCTCTCTGCACTAGGACCAAAACGTCAGTATTTTTAATCAGAAACATTTTGTCATTGACCTCCTGTCCTTCCACAACAGACATGTGGCGGCCCACAAGTGCTCAGGATCGATCCGCGTTCCAGAGAGACCTGTGAGACTCCCAGTACTTCCTCATTTTGGCACTTTTGTATTGCGATATTGTGTCAACGTCAGTTTGTCAAATGAACAGAGCACATAAGGTACCAAGGACCATTCAAATACACATTTATCATGGGATCCCTGGCCATTCCCTGATACCGGCATGAATAGAAAACCAGCTAGAAGCACGTTCACCCATAGAAACTGCAGGCCAGAAACGCTGACCAGATGGACCACAGACATTTACAGTCACGATGCAAAGGACGAGTTCAAACAATACCAGTCACACCTCATCCTTTACATCCTTGCCTTTAGTCTCCTAGCTCTGACCAGATGAAACGTTTTCAGAGAAACACAATGTAAGACTGATTTGTTGGTTTAAAATAGCTACGGTGAATTTCTAAATTATGTTAATGTATAAAATGAATAACATTGACATTCATAGTAGCCCGGTAGGGAGAACCGGGCTCCTGGATTTCTACAGCCGCAGGGTTTGTCCCGGTCCAGGAACTCTAACAATGATAGAGCAGCACCACAGCCAAAATAATCTACTGGCTAACACCGGAAGTCTGCTCGGATATAATAGCAGTGCAGCGTTGGTTATAAATGGGAGCACTGATGTAACATGCTAAAAGTATTGGCAGAATGTCACAGGAGAGAACTTCATTGGTCCCAAGGTGCAAAGCAATTACGTTACCGTGCAATACTTGTCCTGGCCACAAGGAGGGGAAAAAATAGCCTGTAATAGCCGAAAAAATGTACAACTAATCTGGCATTTACAACTGCATTGTTAAAAGCTGAACAAGCACGTAGCACTAGATTGTCCTTGGGAGGAAGGGGCCTTCGAAATATATGTTTGATGGACTGCTGTCAATGTAGCATGGATACAAAAACCTCTACAAATGAATGGGTGCATTAGTCAAAACATGCATTTATAAAGTACAAGAGAGCTATAATGGGCACTTTAAGGGCAGCAAACACGAAGCAGCTAGCGAGGCGCTGGAGCCAGCAAGGCACTTACCCACATAATGCAGATAGAGAGCCAGGTATTTGTACTGGAAAAGGGGGTTGTTGTTTAGGCTACTCCTCTGGATCTTCTGGAAGAAGGAGCTGACGTCCCAACGGTAGAGCACCTCCAGCAGCATGATGCTGGGGACCCGCAGCCCCACGTTCAGCACTGCTTCCAGCTTGTCCTTCAACGCCATCCCCCCGGCGCGCTACAGGCTTCTATGACTGGGTGGGAGGAAGAGAGGGGAGGGAGACAGATAGGCAAAGGGTGAATGGCCTGGACTCTGAAGTGCTATAATCTCACGTGGACAGATTAAAAACAAAGATAATCTTTCCAGGCCCAAAAAGAATGAGCTCAAGAAGCAGCAGTAGCTCCTGGTCTGGGGTTTTTGAAATTGATTATTTGAACACATCAGATTGGAGCAAACGTAATACTTTAACTGACACATTCGATTCCACAGCCACAAAGTCAAAATTGGCATGAAAATTAATGGAAACAAACAAGCATTTTGACAATGATAAACACGTGAAATTTTCCTTGTCAGTGAGCATAACGGTAATCAACATCAACGGGACTTCCACAAAAAGTATAACAAGAACTCAAACGTTCACAAGACTATTTTACTTCAGGGTCAATACGATTAGAAGGTACTAGAACATAACATGCAGATATATACATATTCACATAGTTGTGCTTATTTTTAAGAAAAATTATTGTTTGATCAAACTTTCTGCAGCACTCCAACTTCATGTTGGCCTATGGTGTGAGACTTCTTAAACTAATTCCTGTGTAGGCAAACACTAGTGGCTGAGCAGGCTTGACAGAGTACACGCATGTTCAGACAAACAGAGGTGACCGAGGCAGGAAGGAGCTGTACTATCAAAATGCATGCACAGAAATAGTTGAAATTCCAGAAATGCACCACGTGGTCCTTTAGTTAAGGTGCAGGCAATTACACAATATCATGAAACAAGGAGCCAGGCGTGTCTTTCACAATCAAATAAAACACACAGATAAAAGATAACTAACTCGCAGGCTTAAAAAAATAAAATAAAAAAAAACATTGCCTTTAAAGCATTGTGGCGTTTTGCCTCTGTGGTTCCAGGCTTCTGTCCCAGGAGTCCTTACATGTCTTGGACAGAGCAAGATCAATGAGAACGGTGTGAGTGGCCTCGGCCCCGGACTGTTTAACACTAACATCATAATGGAATGTTAGCAATCTGCGGCTAATCAAAATGCTCGACGTTGACCTTTCACATGTCAATGGCAGGTTTGGTTACTGAACTACCATGAGAAAAACACGCTAATGACTACTGACATCCTATTAAAATATGAAACCGTAGTCCCTTAAAATTCCCAAATGGGACGACTATGCAGTGATATTGATTCAGGGAACTAGTCGTATTCAAATGAATGCCAAAGGTGATTAGTTACCTTATTTTACTTATGTTGAAAGACAAAAATAAGGCATTTGATATAACAGAAATGTTGTAATTGCATTTTTCAACCTAATACAATGTCATATTGATAAGTGCAGTTCGTACAGGTATATGCATATTTTCTTTATACGTTAGCAGAAAAAAACCATCTCAACTGTTGATTTTCTTGGAACGTTGTGGGTGCAATGATATAATATCGGTACTTGCATTTAGAACTTGTCTAAGCGCTATCTTCAACTGATTACAGCCAGTATATGAATAGAAATTAAATGCAAAGACTTAGCCGATAGCTACGTCATTTAGTTAAACTGACTTCCTTGACAGCTAGCTAAGAAACAGCCTGAAAATACCACCCAACTGGCCCTCATTTAAAGATTGCCTTTGAACTGTGCGATAAGGAAACAGGTAGAGTACACCCATTAAAACAATACAGTACATCACTGCATCAAGCAAGGCAAGAGTAAAACGGTGCTAGTTGAACATAACTTCGGGATTCCCATTCATCAGCCACCATAACTGACTGAAAAACGTAACCAACTAACTACCGTTAAACCCCTTTCCATAATACAGTACAGTAATTACATAACCTAGGAATCAAGCTTGCTACATCGCTTGTTGTGACTCGGGCACCACATTATGAACTTTAGTAACCTCGTCAAAAGCTAGCAGCCGCTAACATAACCGTAGCCAGTGTCCCGGAAGAAGAGTAAGGATAATTCACAATCTAAATACCCTCTGCTTTTTAGTAATTTATGTAGCCACTACAGTTGTTAAGTTACATTTGGTGGCTGTTATTTGAACTAGTTAAAATGTATCATGCATATCAGACAACATAGCGGATGAGCAGTCGGGTGAAAAACTAGTCAGTACTACTAGTGCCTAGCGAGATCCGGCCCGCCTACAATCATAATGACTGTGGCTAGTTGAACAAGCTAATCTTCCACCATGTGTGTCATATGCCATGTTTGTAATGTAAACGACTACAGTAAAACATGTATAGCTGCTTAGCTACAACATCAACAACTGCTCACGATGTAAATTAACATGGCTAACACAGTAACCAGCAACTGCTGGCTTAAAACATTGCTAGCTTCGCCTTACTGCCACTTCTGCATGGGTTGCAATTCCGCTAGGCTAGCTAAGTTAGCTTGCTTTAGCGTTATCAACAATGTCCCACTGAAAATCAAAGAACCTACATTGCAAGGACGACGTTCGCGACGTTAAACTCAGTTTGTCGATGCTTCTCTGGTCGAATATCAACCATTTTAACTCGGCGTTTCCCGAGTTAACGGTTCAAATGATGGAATTTCCACCGTGGATCGACACGTCCGCTTTTTCACACATCTTCGCCCATTGGGATCTCACTTAACTAAAGCTAGCTAGCTAGCGGTTTCGTCTCCTGAATCATCTATTGAGCATGCGCGTCAGCACCTGCATGGAAAACTCCTTACTCTTCAGAAATGTTCATCATCATGTGTGGCCTGCCTGATGTGTGGTTATTTTCTGTAGCCAACGGATGGAAAATGTCTACTTTCACAGATTTTTAACTGTTCGTCATATGTAGGCCTACACATCTATATAATTCTATAGTGTTACAGAATTATAAAGCACTGTATGTATAGATGCCTTATAGAAACAATGCAATTTGGTAAAATTGCATTGTTTTTATCAACTCAATCTGATACCCAAAATATAAGAGATATCTAACATTTAATTTAGGTAAAATTGTTCTAAGAAAAATCTCTTCATCAAGGAATGTGAGTACTGTGTCTCCTGAAATTATTGTGAGTTTAAGCATTTGTTTTCCCTTATTTTGGCTCTATACTCATATCATACAATTACAGTGATGTTAAAGAATAGATTCTTAGCTTTTATGTTACACTTACACCTAAGTTTTGTATTTGGTTGCCTATCCTTTTCAAGCAGTACATCATATAGTGACCAACCAGACATATGTTACCTTCCGAGGACACATTCTCATTTGCAGCATTAACCGCTCAGTGATTCTATCTAGCAACTCCAGTAACTTTGGTTACTGCTCCATGCAGTGTCGCCTCTGTAGTTCTTCTACAGAGAAGAGAAGTCTTCTGTGGATGGTGTTGTCAGACACATTCACACTTAAATCCTCAAGGCTGTTTTTTTTTCTTTGTTGTGTTTATCACTGTTCGGTCATCCACTGTATAGGTCTTCCTTGGCAGGCAATTTGTAATTGCTAAACCCACCAGTATTTTGCTTCTATTTAATTATTTTCCAATTTGTTTGTTTTTGTTTAGTCTTAGTTTTTGCAGATGTTTCTAATACATTATCTTTCTAAGACATGGTTTTCAATCTCATATTGCCTCCTTGCCTTTTGTTGATACCTTTTTGGTCTTCATGTAAACAGGCACCAATAGCAGACTCCAAAGGCAAACACAAAGCCTAGAATCAAGACTAAATATTGACAGTGCTCTTAAGCCAACACAAATCATGAAACTGACTAACCAAACACACTGTGTCAAGCAATTTGTCACAATAACTTTGGTGCCTTGAAATCGGGGAACTTTTTATAAAAAATGTTGTCTTTTAAAAATGGTGAATGGTAAAAGAATATATCCTCTTACCTAATAATTGTTTGATTTCAAATTCAAACCTTTGGAGTACAGAATCAAAAGAAGAAAAAAATGCTTACTGTCCTAATTATTGTAGCAGGCACTATATGGTATATATTGTAAAATACTGATGCTGCATAGAAGAGGATTTCCCCCTATAATTGTGTTGCTGCCAACCATAGAATTAGAAGTTAGAATACTAGAATGGACATAAACCTATCACTGGCATGAAGGTCAGGCATTTGTGAGGTTGTCAACAGTGGGAAAGGTATTGTGTAAAACAAGGGATTTGAATGTACGCAAAATGTATATTTCTTAGCTAGCTAGCTAGTCAGTTTTAATAGAAGAATTCCCTAAAAGTTTCTGTCAGTATACCAACATTCCATTGAAACAATAGACAGTTCAGCACCAAACACTGGCTGTAATCAACTGAAGAAATGCAACATGTACTGATATTGGATCATTTAAAGGCATTTACATTTGTTTTACAGAAAGAAATTAAGGCATTTATAGTTTGTTTATATATACAGAGACATCATAAAGTATATTGACTGTGAATTATGTTTTTTTTACTCATTGGATTTGCAGTGATACTCTACATAGTTATGATGACTATAATAACTATGGAGTTAGAGTGCAGACTTGTATTACTACTCATATTGGATTAACTATTTTGAAATTACTATTGCATGCAAAGTATATGGGACCAAGTACTAAACACATGACTACTTTTTTGTACATAATGTTAATGTGTCTAAATGCCCTTAAATGGGTATTTGGCTTAAATGGGACGACTATCATCCGATCTGGATGGAATCATCCGATCTGGATGGAAATACTGTGAAATTAATGCGGTTAGTCTTATGTTTAATTGCATTGTAATTGTATCAATTCAAACCAAATGTGCAGGAATACTGAGGCAAACACTGTCCAAACACATTTGAGTCACTGTATTTTATGAGTGTTGCCTGCTGTCCTGTTTTCCTGGCGACCAGGCCGTCTTTTGTACAATTCAGATGGAGACTGGACAAGCTTTTGTCCTGGGGGTCTCTGAGCTAGCTCGGGGGTTTGTGATATATGGTCAATATAGCACGGCTAAGTGTGATGTCCAGGCTCTCCACAATGTGTTGTGCCTAAGTACTGCTCTTCGCTGTGGTATATTGGCTATATCCCACACCCCTTATGCCTCGTTTCTTACTTATATCACTGCTAAAAGCCTATCAGTATTCAAGATTCAAACCACACTGAAGTATGCAATAAGGTACAAAGGGGTGTGATACATGGCCAATATCCCACGGCTAAGAGCTGGTCTTAGGCAAAACGCACCGCGGAGTGCCTTGCTATACCCCTGCTAAGAGTTGTGTCCAGGGACTCTGCGATGCCTCGTACATAAGAACAGCTCTTAATGTGGCATATCGGCCATTAACCACAACCCATCGTGCCTTATTGCTTGCATATATACCACGACTGTCAGACGATTAGAATTCAAACCACTCGGTTTAGGAGACCAAATATGGCTTTGCATTGCTTTAATTGCGTTTGACACCGGTTAATTATATCAACAAGGCATCTCTGGTTTTTGTAGGATATTTGCAATATACCACTCTGCTTAGTGCTCCCCAGGCACTTTAGGATGCTGGATCAACTTTTATAACTCCCTTAATAATATTCTATATTGGTTCGCTTGAGCTGGAATGTGCAACGTTTTATATAGCAAACACATATTAAACACCAAAATACGATTTAAATCAATATGAGTTGTAGTGAACACGTATCCCTTGCTATTTGTCTCCATCTGTCGGTATTTCAGTACATCTCCAACAGGAAGTTGCAAACGAAGCGCGCTTGGTACACAAACCGGGGCGTGCATCATTGGGACACTGGAAGAACTGCTGATTTATCAGTGACTGAATGAAACAGGGTTTTAAGAAATTCCCTACTTAATTGGTTAATTTATTCCCCGTCGTAATACGTGTTTCTGCACACCACTGAAAGGAGGCGCTTTGTGGCACAGCGCATTTCAGGGTATGAATACGCATCTGATTGTCTAGCTAACAATAACAGTCCATGGAGGTTGGCAGGCCCTTGAATTAGCTTGCTGGTTAGCTCTTGTGGCTAACTACAGCTGAATGAATGAGACACGCGTGTTGTTTTTGTTACCACTGCCACATTGCTAGTGATTCCAAACAGTATGTGTGTGTTTAATAACATTTCGCTATTTGAGTTATTGAGTAGGTGCGGTTACTGTAGCTTATTATTCAGGTTAGCTAGTTTACTGCATGGCGTAGGCAGAATCTTGCTAGTAGTAGCAAGGCTAGCCCAGCTACAAAGATACTGATTCAAAATTAAAATAACCTAGCTAGCTAGTTAGCTCTATATGTTAAGAATGGCCGAAAGTAGCTAGTTAACATGCTATTTGACGCCGAACTTGTTTTCATTGCAAAGTGTAGGACATGACTCTCCCAACAAAATAAATATCCTATCATGTTGTGGATGTGTACTGTAGCTAGCTAGCTGATTGTTTTCATTCTGATCTCTTGCAGGTTTGCAACAGCATGTCTGTGTCCGTGATCATTAAATGGGGAGGTCAGGAGTACTCTATCAGTGCACTGTCTGAAGAGGACACTGTGCTGGACCTCAAGCAATCTATAAAGTCCCTGACAGGGGTGCTCCCAGAAAGACAGAAACTCCTAGGTCTAAAAGTCAAAGGTAAGCCCAGCCGGTGGATGTTTGTTGTAAAAAAAATCAATCAAATTTATTTATAGAGCCCTTTTTACATCAGCAGTTGTCACAAAGTGCTTTTACAAAACACCCGGCCTTAAAACCCCAAGGAGCAAACAACAGTAGTGTTGAATTTCAGTGGCTAGGAAAAACTCCCTAAGAAGGCTGAAATTTAGGAAGAAAGAAACCTAGAGAGGACCCAGGCTCAGAGGGGTGACCAGTCCTCTTCTGGTTGTGCCGGGTGAACATATTAAGAGTACAAATTGCAATAATTAATAAATGCATTTGGGCTGAGTCCAGAGTCTATTTAAACTTAGTCCAGGTCGGAAGCATGACCAGATGGACAAGGACAGGGACAACACAGGGAGGGGGAGTTGTCAGCACAGTGGCAGCTGAAATCGTCAGGTATCATCTTGATCTGCAATACAACCAGGAGGACTTTGGACCGGGACAGCAACGGGTCTTTCAAGCCTGGTACTCCTCAGGTGTGGGCCAGGACCTCATGTCCTCCTAAGTTTAAAACGGCAGGAGTCAGGGAAAATTTAGAAAAAGCATTCCTTAGATCTACAAGGATTTATAGCGGAGGAGAACTGACTCTACTCCCCCAGCACAATAATATAGCAGCGTAAGACCTTGGGGCTGAGACGGGGGGGTCCGGTGACACTGTGGCCCTATCCGGGGGAGGCCCCGGACAGGGCCCACCAGGCAGGAAATCAATCCACTCACATTGCCAAGCATCAACCAAAGGGACACCCACCAACCGCAACCACCCTGAATGAGGGCCGAGTATTGCCAGCAGAGTACAGGCCAATTGCATAAGTTCGTAACAGAGAGACAACAACAAGCCAGTGACTCCGCCCCCGAATGGCGTTGGAGGGAGGGCATCCCAGTGGCGATGAGAGCCCACCTGGCAAGAGAGCAAGGGTGGACAGTATCAAGCCATTCTGGTCACCTTCATGCCCCTGGGCCAGACTACACTTAATCATAGACCATGCTGTAGAGATGAGTCTTCAGTAGACACTTGAATGTTTGCACTGAGTTTGCATTTCTAACCTTAATTGGCAAATCATTCCACAGTAGTGGAGCTCTATGAGAGAAGGCCCTGCCTCCGGCTGTTTGTTTAGAAATTCTAGGTACAATTAAAAGGCCTGCATCTTGCGATCTAAGGTTACGTGTAGGTATGTATGGCTGGATCATTTCAGCGAGGTAAGTAGGAGCAAGTCCAT
>JACXGI010002779.1:0-26421 GCA_016801175.1 Esox masquinongy | reverse complement strand
GCAGCCAGTGTAAAGAGGCTAGTACGAGTAATGTGTTCACATTTTTTTGTTCTAGTTAGGATTCTAGCAGCTGTGTGCAGCACTAATTGAAGTTTATTTATTGATTTGTCAGGGTAACCGGAAAGAAGAGCATTGCAGTAATCTAATCTAGAAGTAACAAAAGCATGGATTCATTTTTCTGCATCAGTTTTTGATTGAAAGTTTCTGATTTTTGCAATGTTCCAAAGATAAAAATAAGCAACTCTTGAGACATATTTTATATGTTCATCAAAGGAGAGGTCAGGGTCAAGGGTAACGCCGAGGTTTCTTACAGTTTTTTGGGATACAACCATGCAGCCGACAAGGTTCGCAGTGAGATCTGCCAACAAAGCTCTTTTTTTCTTGGGTCCTAAAACGAGCATTTCTGTTTTTCTTGAGTTTAAAAGCAAGAAGTTCTCTGTCATCCACTTCCTAATATCTGAAACGCATGCTTCCAAAGTAGCTAATTTTGGGGCTTCTCCATGCATCATTGAAATATATAATATATAACAAAGGGTCAACAAGAATGCCAAGTGACACATGCAGCGTGGTTCATCATCTTCCCCCACACCATTGTGGACCTTTAATGTGAGTGGTCTAGATATCCAAGTCTTTATGTTAACGGTCCTGTCTCTCTCCCAGGGAAACCAGCAGAGGATGAAGTCAAGCTGGGTTCACTGAAGCTGAAACCCAATACCAAGATCATGATGATGGGCAGCAGAGAAGAAAGCCTGGTGGGTTTCTACATCCCTCCTCTCATACTCAATACTGTATCTATTCCACACACAGGATTTAATACGGGAGCCTTAGTTTCATAAGCAAACATTGCATGAGCTTACTGATACATTAAACAAATAATGCTATCTTTAGCACATCAGAGACATAGACCGTATCACTCAGTCGCTTTTGTGTTTTGTTTTGTGAAGGAAGATGTTTTAGCACCTCCCCCGGAAAATGATGACGTTGTCAATGACTTTGACATTGAGGAAGAGGTGATTGAAGTGGAGAACAGGTACAGTGAAACCTAACAGACCATTTGTTTATGCTGTAGTTTCCGTAATACAGGCTGATTTGGTTGTTGCAGTTTTGCACGGCACAGTATGTTTTCTGAGCTTCCACTGTCCGTCCAGTGTGTTGTTTAACTTTGTGCCCCTTGTTGTCCCTTAGAGAGGAGAATTTAGCCAAGATAGCCCGCCGGGTCAAAGACTACAAAGTGGAGGAGATGAATCTACCCAGGGAAGGAAAGAGGCTTCTGGTGCTGGATGTGGACTACACGTTGTTTGGTGGATAACCTTATTGAAGTCTCACTGGACATTTTCTTTCACCTGGTTAAATGACTAAGTCCATAATTACTAATAAGAATACATTTTCAAATGTTTATTTTAAGAGTTTTAATCACTGTTTAAATGTTTTGTACCCCTGTCTTGCTGTTCTTAGATCTCACCTCTGACTTTAAATTACAGATCACAAGTCGTGTGCAGAGACGGGACAGGAGCTCATGCGGCCTTTTCTTCATGAGTTCCTGACTTCTGCATATGAGGACTATGATATCGTCATCTGGTGTATGTTCCCAAACTGCTTGTTTTGATTTTATTTATATACACACACACACACACACACACCCCCAGCCCGGAACAACATCTGCACATATATATATATATATATATATATATACCCGCTACAACATCTGCTATAATACATAAGTGACCACTAAAACGTTGCAAATCTTGAGTTTGTAGGATGGTGGTGACACCAGTATCACATAGTTATTCAATTGCAAAAATTGAAAAACAAAGCAGACCAACATTTTTGGTACTTCAAAAACATATTTTCTGTGGCCGAATAGGTTTGAATCTGATGTGGTGATTTTTCAGCTAAAACACCTCCATGCCTTTCATCACTTTCCTCCAATAAACCATAACATGCCTTAGAAATTACATATCTTTAATGAAACCTGGTATATGTCAAATAATGTCTTTAGTAGCTTGGAAGATAAATAGATGTGACTTGTGTTTTTTGTTTTCAGTACTGGCATTGTCCCTGCCCTACTAATTAGTGTTTTACTTGTTCTTTTAGCTGCCACGAGTATGAAGTGGATTGATGCTAAAATGAAAGTAAGCACTCAATTCTGAGATTTAGATTTTGTCAGTCTGAATTAATTTGTTGGCATTTGTCTTGGCCAGCTGGGGGCACTGTTTCCCGAAATGACTTTTCACAGCTTTTCGACCTCGATTAAGAGCACAGGCAGAGCAGAAGGGAGGTAATGGGCTGTATTGCCCTCTAATGCAGAATGTCAGGGTAGTCGTTGCCTTTCTGCTGTGGCGTTGGTCCCATACTTTGCTCTCGCTTCAGGAGCTGGGCGTGACGGACAACCCCAACTACAAGATCACATTCATGCTGGACAGTGCAGCCATGATCACAGTGCACACGCCTAAGAGGGGTGTGGTTGAGGTGAGTTAAACCAGACTAGAGCGTGCCGCCTTTTATAAACCGGGTGGTTTGAATCCTGAATGCTGATTGGCTGATAGCCGCGATATATGAGATCGTGTACCACGGGTTTGCCATCACATCACTTCTTACTGGCTTAGTTGTTTTGGTAACTGTTTTTTAAGAGCAATGAGGCAACTTTGGGGTTTGTGATATATTGCCATTACACAATGGCTTAGTGCCCTGTGCAGGCACGTGATGCATTGTGCTTAAGAACAGCTGCTAGGTGTGGTGTATTGGCCATATACCACGCCCCAGAGTCATTCCTTATTGCTTACTTGCATCCCACTCATATCCTGGGCTCCTGATGTAACTGGAGTCTGTTTGTCACGCTATGTGTTCCAGGTGAAACCTCTTGGAGTCATCTGGGGCAAGTACAGTGAGTTTTACAACAAGAGGAACACAATCATGTTCGATGACATTGGCAGAAACTTCCTAATGAACCCACAGAATGGACTGAAGGTGAGATGTGGTTACATTTGCATTTTTGGTTATTGTCTCATTGCTTTAACATCGGTTGTTGGGAGACAGGCATGTTTTGTTAAACAACATTTATTACCTTTTAAGTTCTGGAAAGCCTCTCTTACCCCGTTGTGATCCCTTCGTTACATTCCCTGAGGTCGTTGCTAAAAATAAGAATGGGTTCTTAATTAACTTGCCTGGTTAAATAATGGTACAACAATAAAATATACCTGGTTAAAAATACAGTTTGATTGCACTTCCTAGCCATGGAAACAACGTATTTTAATGACTAGCATCAATTTGCTAAAATATGAATGCCTGAACATCAATAAAGCAGTGTTGGTTTTAGAATGTGATTAATGTCTATTTTATTGTAAATTATCCTACAAAAGTCCAGTTATCTAGAGCTGTCAGTTGTAAATTTGGTGTTATGAACGGAGTTAAACATTACCAATGTGTTTGTTCCTCCTTTAGATTCGTCCATTCATGAAAGCGCACTTAAACCGTGACAAGGATAAGGAGTTGTTCAAACTGTCCCAGTATCTTAAAGAGATTGCCAAACTGGATGACTTCTCAGGTCTCAACCATAAACATTGGGAGAGGTAAGGTTATAGATAATATCATTCTGTAACAAAAACTTTAAGTTTTTTTTTGCTGCTTTGTTGTTGAACCGATTTGATCTAGATGATGATAGCTTTGTTGCTCTGGGTTTTTGTCTACAGGTATCTGTCAAAGAAACAGAATCAGTGAGCGCAATTGCTGTGGATATGTGATGGGTTTCCTCATTCTTCAACCAGAAACAGTGCTGGACTCCCTCACCAAGCAACTACTGATGCGTTTCTGGCTGGGAGATGTTCCCATCCTCTGGCTTGTTCTGATCCTTTCTGTTCTTAACTGTCATCCCTGTCAATGTCAGTATAACTGTTCCATCATTCATCTGGTACACATACCTCTACATAGTTTAAACACTTTTTTTTGGCTAGGCTTCACCCAGCTGCTCCTTCAGTAGTGAATGTTATCCGTACTGTAGCTATGACTCTTGGGACTCAGTCGTGCTAACATGAGTCTGTTCAGCGCCGATGCCGTTGCATGCTCCGCTACAGAAATAACAACCGTCGAGTTCCTGTTGATTTTGCGTCTATGGACTCCACTCTCCCTGGGTGTCCTCATCCGCTGCACCAAAGTGGAATGGGTGAAGCCGGCGCGGCAACATCAGAGTTTACCGAGGGCACTGACACGGGGGTAGTTGTTCTCTGACTGACAGACCGGTCACTTCACTTACCGTGGATTAGGCCTTCATTACGACGGCTACCTCCGTATGCTGCTGCCTGTCAAAGAGGTAATTTCAGAAGGAGACCGGTGATACTATCTGTCAGGCATGTTCTTCCTCATTGTGCGCTGACAAGCTACGTCTGCCTGGAAACCAAATACTATATATGTGTGCGGTTAGGAAGTATTTTTGTTGTTAGCATTTAACTTTGATTTGAATTTGGACACTTTTTCTTCATATTCTCAGGCAATTGTTAGGTCTAAACCAGACAATACTTGTTGTAGAATAACTGAAATGAAGTTGGGGGGGAAAGCACTTACATCGTTTTTCTTTAGTTTTTTTGGTGGGGGAGAACAACAACAAAAGGCACTGTGTTTGGTTCACTCAGCCCAACTTGACAATACTCAGCTAAGAGTTGTCTAATTTTCTACAAGATTTATTTGTAAACAGAATTGTTTTTCAGTTGAAAGAAGGGATATGGTTCCAGACATCGACTTATCTGTACTAGTGTTCTCTTTAAGTGATAAATCATAAGTCTTTGATAGTTTAAATTAATGAAATATCAGCTAACATTTGCTTCATCCATTGGGTATCACACCAGAGCATTTGTAGGCACACATCATGCTGCAAAGTTATGCAATAATATAAAGCTCAACCGGTGTCAGAGGAAATGAGTGAACGTGAAGGTTTGCGGAATGTTTTGAATTTGTGAAATATTTATTTTACATGAATTTTGTTACTACTCGTGTTTAGCTACTTTTTTGTCCGGTGGCATAGGTAAATGGGCATTTCACTTGTCCAGTGAAGGTGCTGCCATTGACCAAGTTCTGGCAACTCTGTACATACAGCCAACATCCCACACACTGAAACTGATAAAGGTCCATTTTCGATCATGTATGTTGATAAGGCAGCACATTTTCAATTATTATTGGTTGAGTTCTCAGCTCATCAGTTGATACCTCAGTTTGGTTTGTTTCTCAATCTGATTTGTATAAGACGAGGAAACCATCGCATTTCTTGTGCCCTATGATATTTCATTTGCAGATTGTCTTGTCAGGAAACGTGTTTTTACACAAGGCCACCGGAATCCTGTTGTGAACATATCCCGACTGTAAATAAAAGATTACACTTTTTTTTTTGTACTGAACTAGCTTTTCTTGTTATTTTTTACGCACTGTTGTCTTGGCAGTTTCATTTGTATTCCCACTGTAAAAACCCACCATGTGTAAGTGCTTTGGAATACTCTGTGAAAGTGAGGATTCAGACTCATGGCCTGCTAATTAACAGGAGAATGTAGTGTGAGTGCAGTACCTTTTATTATTGGGTCCTTGTAATCAGTTGTACAAAATGGTCATGATACAGTAATGAAAACCATCACTGACCCGGGAGTAAAGCTAGATTCCTTATCAATAACAAAGCAATTTATAGTCTGTTTTGCTTTTTGTGTAGTATTGATGGGCCACAACAGTTAAACTAAATTTGAGAGCCCATAAAGCTCTTATTTTGTATGCACAAAAATGATGTAGCAACTAAGGATTCTGGCTTTATTAATAAGTCATGGTATAATTAAATTACAGAATAATAAATAAATAAATATAAAATGTGCTTACATTCAAAAACTACTGGCAGTATTGCATAAATTATAATGTAAAACTAACAATCTGCACAGTTCCAAGGCAATCCCATAGGTGGATGTATTGATTGAAGTCGAGCGGCGGTGTTGTTGGTCTTCATCTGGGTTGGCTTGCCTTTATACAGTAAAAAGTGACATTTTATTTTTTTCTACAAACCATATGAATTGAAAATTGTGTTGAAATTGATTTTTGAAATCTTTCAAGGGTAATAAGCAATCATACCTTCAATGTGTATTCTTCATTTACCCTGTTTTTCAAGACAGACCAGTGAAGAACATTAGTCCGAACAATTTAGCCATGTTGAAAGTTTTACAGTCCTACACTACTCGTTAAGTTCTTAACGACTCAACAGTCTACTTACTCATTATAGGCCCATTGACTCCAGGGGGAGTCGACCAGTTCATCCTTGGCTTGGATGCAGAAACGATATCTGTCTTCATAGGAAAGGATGGGGAACTGTGTGTCTTTGCTGGTGACCGCCTCCATAATCACCTGTACGGAAGAGGGAGGAGGCAGCCAGGCCAAACATTACGCTGGTATCAATCAAGGCATTTGGGACTGGATGTTACTGGAATAAAACGGACCTGTACCTCTGTGTCGGAGTCGCAGCTTTCCCCGATGTCGACCGCTTTGACTCGGAATAACAGGGGAAAGTAAGAACAGGGGCTGCTCCAGGTCATGGGTGCTTTCCAATGAAACATGCCCCCCTTGACCTCGATCAAGTCAACTGTATCTGGCCTGACTGACGAGGGACAGAGGGAGAACAAACGTCACCATATTAGAGGTGAAATTAAATTGACGGAGATACAGTGGCTACGAGTCCTATAATTTAAATACGGGCACCATGGAACGTCAGCCTATAACCAGGATATAATAAGATTTCATGTATTTTAACATATTCCTGATTAACGTGACACAGTGATTTCCAGTGAATGAGGGAAAAGTGACACTGCTTTATCCAGTGAATGACAGTGGAGAACACATTCGCCTTGGTCCTACAGTACCTATTTCTCTGATCAAGAAGGGAGTGGTGGTGTACTCCTCCAGGAGGAAGTTGTTCCTGAAGTATACCGTCAGGTTGATCCGGGACACCTCCTCTCCAAAGGGACAGCTGTTCAAGTCCTGACAGGTCAGGCCAGCACCATCGCCGTCAACATAACAGGAGATGTTGCTGCCAGAGAACCTGCATGATTGACACAAATCTCACGGTTAGACTCGGGCCATGTCACTTTCTACACTAAGACCAATGTCCAACATAACAACAACAGAGAGAATTAGCACTGTAAGTTCTTTAGTGTTGTTTAATTATGAACCAACGGACGCCTAGGGCACCAAGGCCAGGCGCACCTTGACAGAGGTGCCACCGCGCCCCCTACCGATCAGTTTAAAGTTCACAGTCATTCAGTTAGTGCCAGGCGACTTCCAGTTAACTAATTATTGTGACGAGGTGAAATGACATGCACCCGGGGACACAACAGAAGGCCGTCGGCCACAGCCCTACCGTGCTGCTTGGACCTGAATCACAGATGCGGACATCCGGTGCACGTTCTTCTTCCAAGAGCAGTAAAATACTCCACTGTAATTCCTTGCAAAACATCTTATGTATTCTAGGTAAAAAAGGTAAAAAGAAATAAAAATTAAAAAAAAAGAGAAAAACAGGAAAAGGCAATTCTCCATCTCAACCGCCCTCCCTCCCTCCCTCCCTCACGCACGCACGCGCGCGCGCGCGCACGATCTCAAAAGGCACACTCACCGACATTGTCTTTGTCGTGGGACTCCAGGATGCGTCGTAGTCCGATGTGCGCCTGCCTGTCCTGCACCAGCACCAGCGTGTGATTCCGATAGGCTCCGTCTCTGCTGTGGCAGCTGTAGTTCCCTGCCAGCATCTCCTCCACTTTCACTGTGATTTTGTTGCCAGCTCCCATACGCCTCCCACTTTTCATCCAGATTATGTCTGTGTCCTGATAGGCGTCCCCACAGCTCAGATCGACATCCCTCTCTATGAAGTCCTTGAGGTCCACTTTCAACACAAGCACTGGCAACCGAAGGATCGATACAAGTTATTGTATAACCTCCATGTTGAAGGATATTTCTTTTTAATAAAAATCATTTTTTGAACACATCTCCCACGTTATGATAAAAGAGCTCATTCAACCGGATTAAACTAGATCAACAGACTGGTCACCATTCGGCATGAGAGTCTCGACGGTCTCATGTTGGCTGCTCGATGCCACTTGTAGGATGACACAGAACACGTTGAGTAGTAACATGTTCATCTGGCAGAAAGAAAAGTTGTTCTGTGTTCATGTCTCTGGGGATCTACTTCATCCAAATGATTACTTGGCTCTCTTAAACCAGCCAAGTCCAATGTGTGTGATCAACAGGCTATAAACTGTAGGAGTAGATCTCTTACCTTGATAATGTGACGGTCTATGATGGCCCTGGCTGGAGTCTAGAGCTGTCATGTTGATCCAGTTGGCATTTATACAGCAGCAGAACAGAAGTAAAGAGAGGCACACTCACTAAAAAAGTCCAGTCGGGCAGGTTAGAGGAACTGACCTACTATTTTTTTTGCGTCAAAGGGAAATGAAAATCTGTGTGAGTTGTCAGTTACGGCCGAGCTTCTGAGTGGGAGGCCCTGCTTTTTGGGACAGATCCTGCAGCTGGTGCATTTTCAACACGTGCTCCACATTGGTCTCAGCAGTAGGACAGCATTGGCACATGGTGTTATGCTTCTTCAGTGTGATTGACGTTTTACAATTGCACGATCTGCCTTACTAAGAAAGAAAGAAAAGTTGGTTCTTTCTGTTTTACTAAAATGTGCTTGATCAGGACACGATTGGCGGTCCCTAGTGATTTCCCCTGTAGAGAACTCTCCTTAGCTACACACTGCTGAATAAATCTTCCCAAGATCACACAATGAATGCATTCTGTGTGCACTGACGCACAGACAAGAATTCAGGATGTAGGAGACTGAGAGGACTTACAGTGAGTAAGGGGAACTAGAAACAAATGAATAGAGGTGCGAGTTGCATGTAACGATGCCTACCTAGCTGCTACTCACACGTGGATCGTGTCGTCAGGGAACTGCCGTTCAAGCTAACCGCCTTCAGACAGGGTTACTGTGATGTCATAACTAGTAATCCTGACCTGAATGTCTATGTGGCCGGTCCCTGGATGTGTAGCTTAGATCTATTTATACACTGTTGAAAAAAATGAAGGGAACACTTAAATAACACATCAGGTCTCGATGAACGAAATACATTGTTGCCTCTCCAGTGCACCCGTTGTCACTTTCATTTACACCAAAAGAGGTGACATTGATTCACAATCGCTTATTCTTCTCAAGAATGCTTATTATTCTTCTAATTGGACAGATTGATATCCCTGAATTTTAATTCACTCTGTGTTATACTGTGATGATTGTGTTCCCTTAATATATTTGAGTAGTGTAGGATTGCCTGTACTCAGCAAACCCTTCTCATAGCATTTCATAGATTGCATCAATACGTATAGCAGTTGTGGTCGAAGATTATATCATTTTTGCACGAAACATTTGTTGGATTTTGCTAGAATGTTCCTAGAACACACTAATGAAACAGAAATATAAACGCAATCTGCAACATTTTTTATGATATTGCTGAGTTACCATTCATATGAGCAAATCAATCAAAATGAATCAGGTTCTAGTCTGGGGATTTCACATTGTGGGAGCACTTTTCAACTCATGCAGGGCGACTTATCATTCGCATAATGTCGATCAGGCTGTTATCCTGCTGAAACATGTTATGTCTGGTGAGCATTCAGGCCATTGAAGAACTGGGACATTTTCAGCTTCTCTGAATTGTGAATGTATCATGCTGTAACATGAGGTGATGGTGGCATATCAATGACACGACAATGGTTCTCAGGATCCCATGAAAGTATCAATACAATTCAACTGTGTTCATCATCTGTCGTTTCTATAAAATGCTCTACTCACTGATGGTGAGAAACACCCCCAAGACATGACGCTTCACAGTATGGATGGTATACTTTGGATAACGTGCTATGTTGGGTTTTTGAAGAATAGCAGTAAGACCCAAAGGTAAAACAATTTCTTCAGACCACAAATTTGACTAGCTACAGAATTCAAACTGAATTTAATGTGGCCTTAATTGAGTAATGGCTCTCTTCTTGCCAAAACGGCCAGTGCAGAATTTCCATTAACAATGCGAAAGTTGCCATTAGCCTACAGGTAGCCTCTTCGATTAGTCTCCTACTTGCTTGGTTATTCAATTTGAAGAGACGGAATGATCTGGCCTGGGTCTGGGTGGTGCCATAGACATTCCACTTTTCAATAATCATCTACACTGTGCTCCAAGGGATGTTCCAGGCCTTTGAAATCCCCCCTGATCTGTGTCTTTCCACAACTTTGTCACTTTGTTCTTTTTAACGTTATTGGTGTTTATGGGGTGAGCATTTGCTTTGAATTTCACTTCCCAGAGAGAAACCTACTTAGTAAACTTACCGAAACTGCACAATTTATTCTGAAATGATGTAAATCACAACAGTTTAACATGGAGAACAATTAACTTGGTGTCTGATTTTGAAGATGAGTGGTTCCACCTGAGCTAATTTGGGATTGCTATTTGAAGGTGGTTTTGAGATAATATTCTACGTATTATTCTACCAATACTCTCCAAATAATCTACTGAGTATTCTCTCATTTCATTTCACAAAACTAAAAGCAAAATTGTGGGGTATGGTAAGCAGGAAAAAATCCTAGTTCAAATGCATAAAACCCTGAGATATACCAAAACGAGCACAATAAAATGCGAAAAAGTTGACTTTCCATTGGCGCGGTATATGTTCTCAATTGTCTTTGTATATTTAAATGCTGTCCAGATGGCCTATGAATTAAATGAAAATGTAATGTGTGTTTGTCCCTAAAACTGAATTGCAACGTAATTAGATAAAGATAATGAATTATACAGCTCCGGAGAAGATTAAGAGACCACTGCACCTTTTTCTTTCCTTTCCAAAAAAGTTGAAAAGGAAGGAACAGAAGGGTTCAATTTGCAGTGGTCTCTTAATTTTAACCCTTCTGTTCCTCACTCAAAACCTTCCTTTTCGACTTTTTTGGTAAGGAAAGAAAAAGGTGCAGTGGTCTCTTATTTTTTTCCGGAGCTATATATTCAACTCTTCTTTAAGGACCTAGTTACATAAAGGTATTACACTAAACAGCAATTTCCAATTTTTGTAGTTACATGCTTTTATATAACATGCATTCAATACCATTACCACATTTTTCTTTTACTTCTCATTTATCTCTTTACACAGGACTATGGCATTAACATAACAGATACCACATCAACACTGATCATATCTAAAGTTAGTTAAGTTATTTCTATATTATTGTATTGGTGGCAACTTTTTAGACTCTGGCAAAAGCCTCATTTTCCATTTAGGCCTATTCAGAAACGCACTCTGTCCTCTAAATGAATTGCACTGTATCTATAGTAATAGGGGCAGAAAGCTTGCTTTCACTTCTTAAGAGATCCTGACTATACACGTGTTGACATATTTTCTCTTTTCTATGGCGATGGGATCATCTCCGGCAAACGTGTATAAACTGATGGCCATATCTGCTTTGCAGAAGGCAGTCTAACATGTAACGCTTCATATACAGATCATAACCTGTTGTGTTCAACATGCTAATACAGACAGGTACCACATATGCTTATCTTGCTAAATATGAACTGTACACAAATTATATACGATTTAGTACAAGGCTGAACTGTATCCTAAGGCCGTTTTCTCTAAAATACATTTGATGACGAAAGATAACATGCGTTTCAACATCGCTCCTACATAGTTCGTGAAATTTCCGCAACACTGTAATCACATCATCTGACTTTTTACAGAAAAGACGACAAATCAAATTGGGAAGAATCTCACTCTGGGTGCTATACCTTCGAGTCTTGCATCTGGGCTCCATGTTAGCAACCCCTCCCAAATGAGTTCTCTGCAGCCCCGGCGCCAGGACTGTGACTGAGGGGGCAGTTAAAAATGGAGAGGGGGCTAATCTTTTGTTTGCTATTTTTCTATAGGTTATTTAACCCTTTGATGCATACGATCACACCAGTGTGATCAGGCTAGAGTGGTCCCTGAAGCGTACGATCACTGGTCAGACCGCGCTTTTATTTTCTCACTTTTACCTCAAACAGTGTTTATAACTTTATTTCCTCATTGTAATTGTTTGAAGATCTACATTATGATATTAACGAGGTAGCAAACGTTCAACGTTCAACGACAAGGGTTACTTACGTACCAACAGGCAGCCAACACTAGCAGTCTAGCAATATTTTTCTAAAAAATATATAATACGTCTGACACAAAAACTAATGCTATTAGCGAATAGAACATCTTACCATATCCTGGGAGAGCTGACAACCGGTCAAAATCATTGTGTAAAAACTTTCTGGAAGTGACTTTACCTGTTTGTGGGCATTGCTATGTTTGTTTTCCAACCAAATATAAAGAAAGGTGATGAGATAACTCTGAGACCGGATGATCATTTACATTTGCTCATTTTCCGGACAGATTTTCCACCCTGGGGAAACTATGATTTGTCTTTCCCCAATATATCACTGTAAACATAACTATGTAATTTCAATAATATTTATAACACGCAATGACAGCACTTGATTATAGCACAGTGATTATTGACACTTAATAGCGCGTTTTTAAGTTTCAAAACATAGCGACCGCCGCCCGTTGCCTCACAATAGTTCGGTGCAGTCCTCAGCAGTGGCACATCATGCAGGTACTACATAACTACAGTGCGTGTGTGGTAATCTGAGGGAGTGTGTCGTTGATGGCTGACTTTCAGTAACTTGTTCAAACAAAGGATATGTTAGACATTTCTTAACTTTTACCGTTCAATACAATAGGACACATTTATAACCGTCACACATCTTCATTTTCGCTGCATTGAATTACAGGTCGCACTTTGTTTGCTAGCGGTTAGCTGACGTTTGCTAGCTTGCTAACTACAGTAACATCAACCAGGGTTTTCAGCTGTTTGAATTCGAGTCAATGAGAAGCTTGCAATGCATGTAGTGTTCCATGGCTGTCAAGGTGACAGTGTTCGTGTCAACGGTCCGAAAGGCACTCAATGCACATATCTAACGGGAGGTTAATCCAGTTAGTTTGTTTTATGTTGGTAGGGTTCACACACACAGTAGCTGAATTTGCAGAGCTACAATAGCGAGCAAACCGATGGCGCAAACAAAAACAGTATTGCAGCACTACTTCTGGTGTCCCCATTAGGAAAAAAAGCTCAACGTAATCTTCAAAAATCTATTTTTTTCACTGATCGTATTTGTCCATTACTAAACATGCAAGAATCGGAATTCATAATATGTCATATACTTTTGAGAGCTTCTGAATAATTACGTAAATAAATGATTTACACACCACCTATTGCCTGATAGTGTATGTTTTATTGATACAAGTGAAGCGTGTATCTTTTGCGCCGCGATCTTTAGAAAAAGGACTACATTTTTTACGGTTGGTCAATAACTATTCAATATACCCTTTTAAAAGTAGCCTATTACTACCGGTAGTAGTTTGCTAATATAATTGAAATAAAAAATTAGATGCATAACTACTTGCAGCATGGTGTTTTTGGGAAGCGTGGATGAAATGTATGGTGACGCCATAAACAGGTTCTGGAACTCTGAGTACTGAAATCACGCGCGAAAAAACTCAAGCGGGGGGCTGTTAAGTGATATTTGAAACTTAAGCGTGAAAAGGTTAAAACTTAAACTGGGGGGGGAGAAAATACAACTGAGGGGCTAAGCCCCCTCTTGCCCCCTCGTGGCACCGGGCCTGGTTCTCTGGCGCATTCAGTCCACTTTTTCTTTTGCAAAGAACGGCAAATACATTTCAGTTAGCTTTGTTTTCGTCACGTGTTCACAAACAACTTCAAAAGTAAGGTACTCGGCCCCATTAGAGCAGCCGGCTCTCTCTCGCACTTCAATAGTAACTGCTGAAGTGTTTGTGTTAAAAAGGCGTTGCTTTTTCGGGTTTCATCTAGAGCTCAAAATTTCTTGTTTTGGGTTTCTCTTGCGATATCTGGCCACACTGGTAGGCAGTCAGTGTAGAGATTAGTAGCAGCTGAAGCTCACCCCACATGAGACGGCCTACTAATTAGCCTAGCGCTGGCATGCTGATCAGATATGGCATTCATTTATAGAGTAGATTACACCATCCGACTAATTGCAAGGAAGAGGCGAGCTATGTGCATTATAGTCTCCCCCACTGACATCCTCGATAATGTCTCTTTAACTGTCAGTGAGCCCTTCTCAATCCGGTGGTGTACATTGGTTGAATCAGAATAATGTACCACATAGTTTGAAATTACTGGATTCTGGGACAGGACTGTTGTAGAGGTTTGAATGATACTATGGGGTGATTGTTTCCTGTTCTACTAAAACACGTAAATATGAATAGAAAAAAAGAAGCTTTTTGTAATGTTATCCACTCCAGATTATAAGTACCAGTACAATACAAAATACTTCCAAAAGAGCAGAGAAAATTCTGGATGTTGTTAAAAAGATAAATAGAGCTTTGCAAGCTAAACAATAATTGCTGATTTTTGCTAATTATTGCCCTCACCTTATTATAGTATGTTCATAGACAGATAAGCCAGTTGTACATTAATGCCTTTGAAGAAAAAAGGACTTATGGGGTCCCAGGTCAGACTTATGGACAGGAGGGAGGTGCCTGAATGGTGGTTTGGAAGCCATGGGTGCCAATGTTTAAACACGAAGTACAGCTGGTCTTCGTAACATGGACAAAAGGTAAATCGGGTTCATGCTGGATTCAATAACAGTCCTGATATTGTCAGTTTACACTGCTAGACGTTATCACAATCTGATCGCAGCACATCTTTTAACTGTCTACAGCTGGCCCAAAATGTTGCCGCAATCAGAATGCGAACAAGTCTAGCACAAGACTTGTTAGCAGCATTTATAAATAGGCCTGCTGTGATACAATGAAATTAGTTATTCTCAAAGATGAAAAAAAAGGAAATGAGGAACCACACTAAAAAAACTTCCCTGTTTTCAATCACTGTCTTTCCAGTGGATGGAATTCCACATGAGGAAGTGGAGGTATCTCTTCCTCCGGGTCCACATCCTCTAAACCTCTAATCACACAACAAACACAAAGACAGTGTGCTCTGACTAGGAAACTTAGTCTGTGTGATGGCCAGTAGGAAAAATGGTTTTGACATTAGGAAGGTACCTTTATTTTCTTAATAATACCTGGCACAGTTTGAATGGTGGTTAACAATTGACAGTTTGAGACACTCAAAATCATATAAATGCAGTCATGAGAAAAAGTAAGTACAACCTCTGGAAAGTTCTCTTTTTTTCTTTCTTTTTTTTAACATATTTGAACTCATGAATATTTGACTTAAATTCCAATCATGTTGGAATTGAGGTAACCCAATTAAACAAATCAACCATTTAAAAAAAACGTTTGAAACATTTATACAATTAAAATGAACAGAAATTAGATTTCTTTATGTGGAAAAAGTTAAAACACCCTACATTTACCATCACATAAAATAGCTATAATTAGAATCAGGTGCACGAAAACTGGTGCAAATTATTAGAAAATATTTACAGAGTAACTAAAGATAAGAAACTTAGCTAAGTTTGGTCTGATGTGGTAACACATCATGCCAAGATCCAAAGACTTATTGGAGGGCATCAAGAGATAGATTATTGATGTCCATTAGTCTGGGAGGGGTTACAGAGCTATTTCCAAGCAATTTGAAGTACATACATGTGCAGATGATGTTTGGCGAATACAACACACTGGCTTTGAACAGAAGTACCTCATACCAGCTGTAAAGTTGGGAAGAGTGGCATTATGGTGTGGGGCTGCTTTTCGTGCCTCAGGGGCTGGCCTACTTGCCATCTTAGAATCACCCATGAAGACGATATTGTACAGGAAAATTATTGAGAAGATTGTGAGGCCACGAGGATTTTTGATATTAATAAATCATTGCAAAGTATAATCTTTCAGTGTCTGTTAAATGAGGGAACCTTTATGTGTCAAAGTGAAGATTACATGTCGGCATGTCCAAATATGTAACAAAAAAAGAACAACTTTCCAGGGAATGTAATTACTCTTTTTCCGTGACTGTATGTATAAGGCATGCGGTGAAAAAAAAAATAGAAGCCTCAAGTAGTTTTCAGTTTGTGCCTTTCAAACATCTGGGATCATATGGATAACTGTTCAGCTTAAAAAGTTGGATCATAGAATTCTGTTTTCCAAAAAGGCTGTTTCAGTTTTTCAAACATTACTCATTCCATGTAATTTGGCTATTAATTTTTAATAATAATAATGTTGTATAATACAAACCTCAAGGGGACATTCTCTTCCCAAGAACAGAGCCAATGAAGTGGGAAACACAAATTGTGGAGTACAAATGTTGGTCAATTTAATTAAAAACATTCTATTTCATCAAAATATGCAACCGGGTTTCTGAAATTCATTTCCAATGAATACGTCTCAATGTGCCTTAAAAACACACACTCATACAAACAGTGATGCAAAAGAGTTAAGTCAGTTTGAATAGCTACAGGAGAGTAGAAGACCTTAGGTGTAACTTGGTATGCAACCCCAGAGACCTGCTAAGGTTGTAGACCCTTCTGTCCTACACTCTGGCTCCTGTAAACAGAAGATTTTGGACACAAGACCATAGCTGTGTATCCAAAGGCTCTTTCTCTCTATTTCTCTCACTCACACATGCACACCAAAAACCGCACACAAAAGAGTTACCCAATGCTAAATGCATTGCTCTGATAAGTTTCTTAAAGTACAGTGAAGCAGAATATCTAAACACAGTGCCATTAAATACGTTGCCATGACACTTCATCCCAGCACATTCAGCGTGTACAACATTCTCCTTTTTTTAAGTTCTGCACTGGTAACAACTGGCTCATATCTCAAGCAAATGGCAGGTGCAGATAGAACATAGGAGAGTGATCGTCATGGTTACATGATCTGATGTTTGCTGAATAATAAGGAAGGGAACTAATTCGAAGCATTGGCGGCCTACTAACTCTACAACCCCAGACAGGGACCTAGAGGTAGGCCAAAGCATGTGATTCATCTATAGTACTTGGACCTGTTCTTAAGAAGATTTAACGTGTGGATGAGCTACATGAGTTAAGGTCTGTAGAAAGAGGCTACAGATAAAAAACTGTTAAAGGTGGGGGACATAATAAACAGAGCAATAGAAAGGCCTGACATCTGACTGACTAGAAGCTACAGCAGAGATGGAGAAGTGTCCACCATGTCGGGGGCTCAGGGACATGGGCCCAGTCCTCCAAATCAACAGCGAATCATCCTGGACATGGATGAGGCCTCAAAGCAACCAGCAGTGAAAACAAGAGCAGAAACATTTACCAATGACATCGTTACGTTCCTTACAGTTGTCTTTTTTTTTTTTTGGTTTTTCAGTTTGCACTAAAAACAAGACAAGTTTTTTAAGAGTTTTTGTAAAAGGTTGATTTGTTAAAAGCCAGTTTAGCAGGTGGTCCTGTCCTGTGATGTAGTCTCTTCCTGCCTCTGGTTGCTCGTCGTCAGTCGCGGAGGCGATCTCCTGTTCCGGCTGAGACACAGACACGGCCCTTCTGCTTTCCCAGCATGTCCTGCAGAAACACTCTGTCAAGGGGGGTGAGCAGAAGAAAGGGAGGGCACACACTGTGGCGAACATTTTCTAAGACCACCCGGTGTCACGGCTCAGCTTGTTGTCGTTCTCCAGTCGTACTCCAGGCCCTTGTCAGGCAGATGTGCTTAACCCTCTAGCTCACACACACACACACACACACACACACACACACACACACACACACACACACACAACGACTTATAGACGGATCAACACAAACACACACTTCCCATCCCTCCCTCTGAAACAAGCCGGACTACCCCCGGGCGGTCCTTTCTGCTCGGGGGTGTCGGGCTCTAGTTCTCTACAGGCGTGGGGTCCTGTGGCAGCGTGGCGGGCACGGAGCCGGGCGAGGCTGACGGCGTGGGGGCGGGCGGCTGGCTGACGATCACCTGCACCACGTAGTCCCGGGAGATCTTCAGCTCCTCCAGCTTCATCTTGTCCGTGAGGGGCCGGCCCGAGAAGAACCATCGCTGGGTGGCCGCCGCCACGCCCTCCCCCGCCTGCAGCCGCCGCTTCATGTGCTGCACCGTGTCCGTGGTCCTCACGGCGAGGCGCAGGTCCCGGCCCGTGGAGAGGCGCAGGCGCAGCTGGCACTCCTGTCCCTCGCTGGGGGGCGGCTCGCTGACCTCTGGGTTCTCCAGGTCGCTCTTCTCCTCGATCATGTTGACGGGCGGCGCCAGGCAGTAGACGGGCAGCTGGTAGCGGTTGCCCAGTTCGTCGTAACACTCGGTCAGCGCGCCTTCGGGAGAGAGAAGCGGAGCGTCACTCACAGAACCGACCGCCGACGTTTGGTCAGTGAACAAGGGTCACTTCGTCAACTTGGGCCGGTTCATTTATTTCATGCATCGATTGCATTTCTATTGAAGTTACATTTCTCTGGCTCCCCATGACACATCGACAAGTCATACATATAACGTATGTGTTTTCGATCACGTGAATCTCATGCCAAGCACATCAATGTGACAGCAAACCTGGGGGAAGACCAGTCTGAAAACAGTTGTTTGGTTGCTTCAGAGGAGGTACAGATGCCCATTTCTACATTTCCTTTTGTAATATTAAACTTCAGCCGAAAATAACAGATACAGTTTAAAAAAACGTTATATTAACAAAAAAAGAAAGAAAAAAGTAATACGAAGTAATCTATGAATATGGTGAATGCGTCTTCTCAAACACTGTTGCCAAAACTCATTGGTTTTGATTACCTCTGCTGCTGATCAAAATTCTACAAAAACCCTACAAAAATTTTCCCAAGAAGATGTGTTTCTTCCGTCCGAGCCAGGGGAAGACCACAGAGCCCAAATAAAAACTGACAGGCATCTCTCAGTCGACCTTTGACTTGCGGCACCGAGGCCCCATGTCTACAGCCACTCACACAGTAGAAAGTGAGAGTAGAAAGTGAGAGTGGAAGTGGACTCACCATGACTCAGTAACAGAGAGAATAGGAGGACGGTACAAATGACTGATCACTATTTTATACTTCTACAGAATTGAGGATGGACAAATGCACCGCTCTTTTCAGATACTGTCGGTGTGCCTACCTGTCTGCCTGTATGAGATCCAGCTGTGTGCAAATGCCCGTTTGCACTGGCTACCAACCCAACATGGGCACATGGCTATGTTTAATCAGAGCCACCGGACATCACCCCTCAAACCACCCCCACCCACTATATAAGCACGTGGAGACACACACACACACAGTTTTCAGACACCCCTGGTGAAAACAATGTCAGATCGGGAGAAAGTGGTGAACATCAGGTGTAGGTCAGGTGAAGATCAGGTGATGAGGACTGACAGATTACTGTACAGCATTTATTTACGATCCTTTGTGTCTCAGCCAATGACAACAACCTAATCAACACCAGGGTAGTGGGTTAAAATATTATATTAATATTATTATAATCCACATGAGCACACAGGCAGGACATGTAAAATATACAGCTCAAAAAAAATATGGGAACACATAATCATCACAGTATAACACCAAGTCAATTAAACTTCAGGGATATCAATCTGTCCAGTTAGGAAGTATAAGCAATTGTGAATCAATGTCACCTGTTTTGGTGCAAATGAAAGTGACAACAGGCGCACTGGAGAGGCAACAGCAAGACAACCCCAAAAAATGGAATGGTTTTGCAGGTGGTGGGCAGACAATTGCTTTCTCCTTATCCTTCCTGACTGATTCTTCTCTTTGTGTTTTGCTAGTGTCCTTGTCACTACTGGTAGCATGAGGCGGTACCTGCAGCCCATTCAGGTTGCACAGGTAGTCCAGCTCCTCCAGAATGACACATCCATTTATTTAGCAACTGTATCAGGAAGTGGGGAAGTGGAGAAAACGTCCCATGCCTTCTGGAGGTTTTGCACAGCAGCATCCCAGGCATGTTCCTTAACATCGTTGGACAACCAACGGTCCTCATCACCCATTCTGTGACTTCATGTGGCGTTAAGAGGCTTTTTGCGGCCTGATTTAAACGGCCATCAACTGTTTGCATGAAGCCTGAACGATCTGTCCAGTTCACAGGAACTCACAGACTCCATGGATCATTATGATATGATGTCCGTCTTCGACACCAAGCCTAACAGCATCTACACCTTCAGCTGGAAACACAGACACACACGCTCCAAAGGTAGGCCTTTATATTTTAGCCTGATATTTCAATGCCCATCATGGCAGGTCAGCCCAATGACCTTAGTGACTAAAGTGAGCAACCGCATGCAAATTCAGCTACATGACATGGAAAAATGTAAAACATAACTGAATGTCATAGCACCTGTTAACATGGTCTAGATTTATATTTTATTCCAGTGTGATAGAAGACAACATGGTTTCCCATTTTCACGCCTGAAAACTGGCATGATCGGGTGTCGTGTCTGCCGATTAAGGTGAGCTGGTGAATTCATTCTGTGCACTTTTGCACGTATCCATGTGTAACGAGAAGTTTGTGCTTATTCCCGCTCTGAGTCCCATGGCTCCGGCCGTGTCACCAATGATCCGTTGTGCTGTCACTTTGGACAGCTGGTTAGACTGTGGGTGGGGGTCCGATCGACGTTCCTGGCGAAATTCTTTGGTTATCCATCGTTGGTGACGGTGCCTCTCCGTCCATTTCATTACTCTGCAGCATCGCTGGGCTTCCAGTGTCTCTCTCGCTCAAACGGCGAGTTTCGAGAGGATACGGAACAGAGAGGGCGCCAGTCGGGTTAGGGGCAAGTCGTTCAATTGGTGCCGGAGGAGAGGCATTTAAAGGTTTCTTCACAAACACAAAATATGGCGATAAATCCCTCATGGCAGAAATCATGGGTACCAGTGTGTTCTAAATGAGGGGGGGGGACCTTAGCAGCCGGTTGATTTACTGATTTCGTTGTGGTTTGTGTGTTTGGAGGGGTTGGGCTCTCGGTAACCAGTGGGTTTTTTTGGGGGGGGGCGAGGTGGTTCTGAGTGACGTGTGGTTTTTAGCAGACTGCAGCGGCACATCACTCAGCGGTACATCTGTTACACGCCGACAGCCCCCCCCCGCCCCCGACTTCATGACGCACCATCCACTCTACACGCAAATCACATACAAACAGCCTGCCTGCCGTCTGCTTTCCCGTGACAGACAGTCGGAAACATGGGCAGGTGGAGAGGGACCACGCGGTGGGCCTCAGTAGCCCAGTTCAAAAGGCAAAGTGCACTGGCACGCCACGGTTACATCGGAACAAGCAGGCTAATAAGACAGTGTATAAAAAAAGGACATTTTGTTATTATTAAGACAGAAACTAAGAATTTTATTTTACGGGGATAATCCTGTGCTGTCCTTCTCTGACATACTGTTTGGACTTGACAACTGTACCGTGGAAATGATGACATGAAAACTACAGGCAGAGATGGGCTGATCTGTGGACAGCTCTGACAAAATACCAGAAAATTAAAAACAGGGGAATTTCCAGAGATTTTAAACCTGCAAAGTTGTACTCATTGACAGACAAATGTAATTGGGTATAAAGGTGAATCTTCTTTCAACATGTGGTGTGTGTAGCGTGCTATGCTACTGTTTACTTATGGCGATTGACCACAGCCTCTCCACTGCTTTGCCATCTGTCCAATTGCCTCAGCTGACCTTTAGCCTGAAGGCTACAATAGTAAAGAGAAATAGCCAGCCAGACATCTTTCTCTCTTTTACTCCTGGCCGTAATCTGTGTCCACATGTTAACAGGAGGTGGTGGTAGACAGTCTTTCTTGCCTACATATAAAGGAATGTGTTCTGAGAGAGTGAGCTAAGTGATTGTGAAGGATGCAGTCTAGTGGGGGCTGAATGTTGAAGGGACTGGAGACTGATACTCTCCATTTATCTCCTCCTTACTGACCATCCACTGGTACCACCTTCCTCAAAGAAGGTGTAATTGTCTTCAGGGGCCTCTTTACTCTACCACATCCCCTGTTCTTCGCCTCCCGCCTGCTCCCATCATCCCCCAGTTTCCCCTGAATGGAGAAAAAGACGAGGAGACGAGAGAAAAAGACCGGGAGATGAGAGCCAGGCAAAGACAGACATATGAGAGATTGACAGAAAGAGATACAAGAGACAGACAGATTGGAAGACATACATAGAGAGACTAGAAAGAGACAGAGACTAGCGAGAGAAAGAGAGAATCTAAACAAAAAAACACTGGATACTATGGAACCTTGGAATGGAATCTTGGAATGAAATAACAGAGAAATTGGAAATACATGGTTGTTCTACAACAAACGTGGTGTAAAGCAGACAGACCCATTGATCGTCCTCTATGTTACAGGCATCTGGTAGCCCATCCACCAAACTACCAGGAGTCCAACAGGAAAGAGATTCGAACCTAACATAACAAAGCCTACACCTTCAGAGAGATGAACCCGGGGCCCCCTCAGACTGCTGGCCTTCGGGCTGTGTTAACACAAACAGAACTCACAGAGAAAGGCAATTAGACCCAACCAAATCATGAGAAAACAAAGCGAGAGCTATTTGACAAGCAAGAAAGAATCGACACAACAGTCCAAACAGAGGAAATTGGAATGCCACCTCACAGACAACACCTGGGTGTTGTAACCACCTTGACTGTGGACAGACTCAGCTGTTGAGAGGGAACGACACGGGCTAGCTCCGGAGACGACAAGCTTTAGTACACACTGCCTAAACAACCTCCTGTCAAATGTATGACAGTCCTAGACACACACCTCCTATGGACCACACAGACCCAGGAATAATTAGCAAACAAATCAAACAATGACAAACTGCAATATAAGTAAAGCAAAATAGCACTATGTTGATTATCTGTTTGTGTTTCTCTTGACATTCACACTTTCAATATTTTAACATTGTACAATATTTGTAATGCTTAGAAAATTTCTCAATTTAATCTTTTTTTTTTTTTAATTTAATCATACTGTACTTATACTTGTTCAATAACAATAAAGTTTAATCTAATTTAATTATGAAACTTTTTGTGTGTGACATTTTTACTTGCAATGTGTGATTATAACATTTGTTGATTATTTTGTATTTGTATACAGATTGGAATTACTAATTAATTCCAATCTGTAAACTACTGAATAAATTACTAATCAATTCCAATCTCTAAACTACTGAATCTAATGGTGCTGTAGTACTAATGATAATAGTGGTAACAGAGACTAGAGAGACACAGATAGAAAGGGAGTGAGAGAGACAGAGACTGAGATAGAGAGAAAGGGAGTGAGAGAGACAGAGACTGAGACAGGGAGAAAGGGAGTGAGAGAGAGAGAGAAACAGTGAGAGGTTGAGTGAGGGAGGCAAAGAGTGAGCGACTCAGACAGAAAGAGATAAACTAGACAGTAGTGTTGTCACAAAACTAGAACTTTGACATTTTAAGTACTAGAATTTCAAGTAACTAGAATAAGAACAGGGTTGGTATCACAATCCTTATACTAACTCAACATATTCAATAACAAAGCAAAAGGATGACAAAAAAGGCACATTATCTGAAGTCTTTTTTGCCAGACCGCGTAAGCTGAGCTGGCCAAGAAGAGCGAAAGTGAGTGAGTGACTGACCCACCCTTGTTAAATAGCATAGTGGTTAGAGACACAGACTGCCAAGCAAGACGACCTGTGTTCGAGCCTTGTCATAGTCAGAATAAATGATACATTAGGATTTGCTCAAGATAGACTAAAAACTTTGCTGGCTACAACCTCCAGTAGCTATGTTATAGTAAGCCTAAAATAAAGCTCTTTACAGTTATATTCCGACCACTTCTAGTGGTTTTTCGAAGTATGCATCCGTGCATGCTTTTTGGGGTAATATACAGTACATCACAACCCCTTGCACAGTAAAAGAGTAGAGGTTTCCACGATTCGTCTTTTCACTTGACGAAAAAGTCAGTTATCATCACCTACATTGATAGTTACTATATCCATGTCATTCATTAATGAAAGAAAAACGAGAGTTGTTGTGCCATGAAATGAAATAGCTTTGTCAGTGTAAAGTTCATCTTCAGTCCCGCTAGAAATTGCTCAGTTCTCATGACTATTCCAAGCAGTAAGTTAGTAGATACTAGTAAGCCTATTACTGGCTAATAAGCTGTTAAAACAGCCAAAAGCCATACAGTTCATAGATGCTGTTTATGGTAGAAGTAAACTTAATAAGAAACGTTAGACTGTTTAAAACAATGCTTAATGGTGTCTAGCGAAATATTCAAACTTGGTGTGATGTTAATGTGTGACAAAATGATCTAATGTCGAGATTCAAAAACGACATACTGCATACGTATAGCTTTGTGACATAGTGGTTAAAGACACAGCCTCTCACATGGGAGACCCAGTTTGGAATCCAGTGAGGGCAACAAAATGTATCTAATTGTGGGCTGGCTGAACTAGGCTTGCCTGGTTCCTTTTCTTGTTTAAAAGTTACTTAACCAGGTATGTTTTAATGGAACATGACCCAAAACTCTTTTACTGCTCGGCCCAAACTTTGGCCATCTTTTTAGTAACTTCTCTATATACTGTAGCAAGTTATTATTGTTACATTAAATTAATTCTAATTAAATTAAATATTACCATAAATACAAATTTCGACCAATATAAAAGTAATTTGCATAGAAATGTGCCTGTCTTATTTTGTAAAAATCAGCCCTGTCACTTTAAGAATCTTAAGAGTCAGATTATGCAAGGTACAGGCAGAATGGATTCCTAAGATGGCCAGGCCGATGGAGTGGGGACATAGTGAATTGATCAGGTTTTTGTGGACCAGCATATTTTCAAATGCTGTTTGTACACAAACAGAACGCTAGGGTAGGGAACTGACTACTGAAGTTAGCCTACAAGCTGGAAGCTACATATAGCTCCCTACGTATTGTAGGCTATTTGAGAATGTATGGACATCATTACTAGCTTCTCCACAGCATGAGCAGTGAGCTGAATGCAGCCCAGACCCCTACAGAAAGTAAAGGTTACGGACCACACACTGAGAGACTCTCAAAGATGTTTGACAAACACGGAACGTAGATTCTAAGCCATGCTACAGTAGTACATGTGGATCACAGTCATCTGCCTAGACCACTGGCCCACGGCTGCACAATGTAAGTTCTGGTACCTATGAACAACCTGTTTTACATTGAAGAGATAGACTAGAGACAGAGAGATTAGAGACACACTAGAGAGAGACTAGTGACAAAGAGATTAGAGACACAAGAGAGAGCCTAGTGACAAAGAGATTAGAGACACTAGAGAGAGCCTAGTGACAGAGAGATTAGAGACACGTTCTAGAGAAACTAGAGACAGAGAGATTAGAGACACTTTAGAGAGAGACTAGTGACAGAGAGATTAAAGACACTCTAGAGAGACTAGAGACAGAGAGATTAAAGACACTCTAGAGAGACTACAGACAGAGAGATTAGAGACACACACTAGAGAGACAAAAGACAGAGATTATAAACACACACTAGAGAGACCAAAGACAGAGATTATAAACACACACTAGAGACCAAATACAGAGATTATAAACACACACTAGAGAGACCAAAGACAGAGATTATAAACACACACTAGAGAGACAAAAGACAGAGATTATAAACACACACTAGAGAGACCAAAGACAGAGATTATAAACACACACTAGACAGACCAAAGACAGAGATTATAAACACACACTAGAGAGACCAAAGACAGAGATTATAAACACACACTAGAGAGACCAAAGACAGAGATTATAAACACACACTAGAGAGACAAAAGACAGAGATTATAAACACACACTAGAGAAATTAGAGAGACACACACACTAGACAGACCAACCATAGACCATAAACAACACTCAACAAAAATCAAAATCTCTATCCAAAATACATACATTCGAATGTCATCAAAAATGTCAATGTAAGTAGAGAATATGAATAGATATATAGTCAGCACAACATCGTGTAAAGATAATATCTTCCTTAATTTAAATGATTTTATGTATACAATGTACAGTATAGTGACCATAGATTTGCTACAGACAGGACGGCATAAAAAGACAGTATCTGAAGGACTATGTAAACACTGGGTAAGAAGAAGTTGAACAATACTTCCGACTTCATTACCCGAAATATGAATTAATAAAAGATTCTTATTTCCTCAAATTAAAAATAATTATTGCCAGATTTCTTGATCTACTGAGGACAAACGTCAATTTTCTCAGAGGAAAACATTTAAGACAGAAGACCTCTCAGCTGAATATGTCCTGGTCTATCATCATTACAAAAGAGAAACAATTTTGTCCTTTAGCAACACTGGCAAGCATCCAACCATGCCATTACCTATTGAAAAAAAAAATATTGCGTAGAGACACAC